>JARJLF010002437.1:0-38663 GCA_029378395.1 Mycena leptocephala
ATGAGACAATACAATCCGTTATATTCTGTTCGGGATTTTTCCGACACACCTCACACCTAAAATAGAAATATTTTGTTAGGAAAAAAGGCACATGGAAATACTATCCTGCATGTATGATATTCGATGTCCAATTAAGTTGCTTGATTGTAGGGCCAAGCATTCTTTCTGTTCATCAGGTGAATCCTCATCGTTTCGGGCTGCAGCAAAGGAGAGGCACACCTAAAATAGAAATATTTTCATTAGGAAAAAAGGCACATGGAAAGGAGACCTGTTCGATGCACTTTCAGATTTCCGGAAAGTCCATCATTCAGATTGCCTCTCAATCAGATAAAATGTATATATTTAATCATACCTTTTGGAGTAAAAGTAAAGAAAGCTGTTCTTTTGAAAGAGAAATGTCCGCGGAAAGTTGTTCTTTTAACCGAGATGAATGCCACGAGGAATGTTGTGATTTTAGCGCACCTTTTCGTTGCCAGAGAAATCAAGACTTTCAACACAAGAAGAAAGGATGGCTGAAAGATCAACTTTCAGCCATCCTTTCTGAAGTTGAAAGAAAGAATTTCATTTGTGGAGAAAGGCGTACATGAAGAAAACCTTTCCGCGTTGCTTTCACCCCAAAGGAATGAAAACCTTTCAGATAAGTGGAAAGGCAAGATTAATTTAGACCTTTCTGCACCGCTTTCGGATGGGCTGAAAGACATACTTTCTCAATTGCTGAAAGTGGCGCGGAAAGGTGCACTTTCCATGACACCCTGGGGTGCACCTCAGGGTGTATCTGCGGTGCAACTAAAGCTGCACCTGCAGGTACACCTCCTCAGGTAGACCCGCATTGCGATTCACATAGTAGAGTGTTTGCGATGCAGCCACCCAATGGCTGATTCGCGTTGCGTCATCTGGTGCTCCGCCTGCCAAAAATACCGCGGATGGCTGTCGGAGCCATTGGGTAAAAATTTAGGGTGGTGGAGCCACCAGATGACGCAACGCGAATCCGCCATTGGGTGGCTCCAAATGGCTGCATCGCGAAGTGGCTAGTATATAGACGTAGAGTATATATACAATGTGAATTATACAAGAGAGAAAAAAACACTATGCAGCATTGAGGCAGGGATGTGGATAAGGATCCAGTGTTTCGTGCGTGGAAGTCGGCATCAGAGAGTGCGGGCGGTGAGGATGGCCTTTGCGAGCTGGGGGAGTAAATTAGTGTGTGCTGAAGGACTCCTCGCCTCCTCACGCCGCTTTACAACTCAGCCTCATGAGGGACTTGCTCGCACTTTATACTCTGTGTCTATCCACGGTGTGTGAAACGCAACGGAGGTTTACTTGAGGAGGTGCACCCCAGGGTGTCACGGAAAGTGTACCTTTCCGTGCCACTTTCAGCAATTGAGAAAGTATGTCTTTCAGCCCATCCGAAAGCGGTGCAGAAAGGTCTAAATTAATCTTGCCTTTCCACTTATCTGAAAGGTTTTCATTCCTTTGGGGTGAAAGCAACGCGGAAAGGTTTTCTTCATGTACGCCTTTCTCCACAAATGAAATTCTTTCTTTCAACTTTGGTGAAAGGATGGCTGAAAGTTGATCTTTCAGCCATCCTTTCTTCTTGTGTAAGTCTTGATTTCTCCGGAAACTAAAAGGTGCGCTAAAATCACAACATTCCTCATGGCATTCATCTCGGTTAAAAGAACAACTTTCCGCGGACATTTCTCTTTCAAAAGAAAATATTTCTATTTTAGGTGTGCCTCTCCTTTGCTGCAGCCCGAAACCGATGAGGATTCACCTGATGAACTGTTACAGAAAGAATGCTTGGCCCTATAATCAACTTACAGCTCTTTGCGGTACAACAGGCGCGGCTCGTTTTTTTCTGTTTTGGCAAGTTTTCACGAGAACAGCTGCCCTGAGCTCAATTCTCAACCGTTTTGCCTCAAAATAAGCTCATTCGATTCGCATTGAGAATCCACAGCGAATGGAATACCGGTATTTTTGATCCTTTATGTAATAGAATTTCTTCCGGAAAAACTTGGTTTTGAGTAGGACACCTGTAGCATTCGGAATACTGCCCCGATTGGCCTAGTTTTTGGATATGTTATACATCTGATGTGGCCCTAGACAATGGCGTGTTTATTCATATTACATGCTGAGTGATTGTGATCTAGCGCACACATTAGCAAAGTAGATATCCAGGCACTGCCATAAGTAGAGCTGTCCATGAAGGTTTGAGTTCATTAAGCTCCGTAAACACCCACATTCGCTAGGGTCACGTTGGACGTAGAGCATATCCAAAGATTAGGCCAATCGGGGCAGTATTCCAAGTGCTACAGGTGTCCTACTCAAAACGGAGTTTTTCCGGAAAAAATCTATTACATAAAAGGATCAAAAATACCGGTATTCCATTCGCTGTGGATTCTCAATGCGAATCGAATGAGCTTATTTTGAGGCGAAACGGTTGAGAATTGAGCTCAGGGCAGCTGTTCTCATGAAAACTTGCCAAAACAGAAAAAAACGAGCCGCGCCTGTTGTACCGCAAAGAGCTGTAATTGGATGTCGAATATCATCCATGCATGATAGCACATTTGATACGTATCCTTTGATATCCTTCCGAGTTAATTATATGTGTTATGCAAGAAGTCAATGACATTGCAGTAGTATTGAAGCAGCTTGCAATTAGATCACAAGGTAGAGATCCTTATATGCAATCCAGCCACCTAAGCTGTCTCTCAGAAAATCTAGATACTAGTGCGTTGTGTTAGAGTTACTACGGAGTCGCCATCAAAATAGAAAATAAGAAATAAGAAATAGATTTTGGTGATAACCGGAGTTGCGATCAAAAAAAGTTTGTAACCAGCTGATATGGCAACTTGTCATGGTCTGCTTGACAACGGCTCGTAAGCATGAGCCAGATGCGTCTACCCAATGTCTTGATTATATTCCATTATATTGTATTCTAAACTTCGAAATACACGTCTGTGTGAATTATGTTCGTGAAAAACGCGAACTGGAAGAAGAAACACGTCCAGTTTCGTGATATTTATTTTCAGTACGGAATCGTGGGTCTCAGCCGAGGCCGCATCAACGTTCGCTTGTTCTCTACTTTGATCGCAACTTCGGCTATCACCAAAATCTATCTCTCATTCCTTATTTTCTATTTTGATGGTGACTCCGTAGTAACTCTTCGATCTAATAGCTCAATTGGGTAGTAGAGGGAACACTAGTATATTGAAGAACCCGTTAAATATAATTATTTTGCTAGAGGCGAAATAAGTGAGTAAGAGACGACAGGAAAGCAAGGGACGAAAGGAAAGCAAGAGACGAAACTCAGTTGGGCACAGTAGAGTGAACAACCGAGGAGCAACTCGCGGTAGGTAGGCAGTATAAGCAAAATATGGTAAATATGGTGGCGTCCGGACTCCGTAGATCTACGGTATTGGATATATGCGGGAGTCAGTTTAGGTAGGCGGGCTCGGATGCCCTCTCAGCCAACACTTCAACACAATAGCCATGGCTACATCCGTTCGTCATTAGGACTACCAGCGCCGCATAAAAGGAGATTTCACAATGAATAATTCCCCAGTGCTGGTCACTTCTACTTCCCCCACACGCGGCACGTTGATCGTCCGAGCATCTAAGTTACAAGTCCTCCATCATCATGACACGTTCCGTGTATTCAATCATCTTTCTCGCTCTTTCAGCTGAATCCTACATCCGGCCAACCAGCCCAGAAGGCAACGAAACGAGATCCCCTCATCACTGTATTATGCGACATGTCGCGATATTTTTGAAGAGATCAAACAAGGATCTGCAGGCGAAAAGCTTATTTTGAAGCCTCGCAGGCACTGACCTGATGAATTTACTTGGTCCAGTAAGTGTTCAAGGCAACCCAGAGTTTGTACAATGCTCACTCATTGCACCACTTACGCCAGGGGGGTTCTATATGACGCCGAATGAAGCCGATGCCAGAGCCTTTGGTGCCGTTTACCGAGAGAAGCTGTGCAAGCGTCAAGGCGGCCTCGTAATTTTCCATTTGTTTAACGTACGGTCATTTTTGTGATATAGATTGATTATCGGTCTTTTCGCAGAGGCTACTTTTGACTCATCCAAAGCACGGTATGTACCGTTCCAGTTGTTTTCGACACTCGAAAAAGCTTGGGCGTGCCCTAAGAGCTGTAATAATATATTATCTCGTATCATATTAATGGACAGCACTATAGGTAATACCGAGAATGAGGCCAGGTCGGTGATTATTTAGCCTTGTTCAACTCGAGCCTTGACACTGAACTCAAGCTGCCGCTAGTTCTGGAATGACTAGAAAGTGCTCGGAAAAAGTATTGAAGAGTCTTTCGACCTATCTCCCTCGTTTCCCAACGAAAAGGACACTGAAACTACAACGGAAATCGCAGATATGAGGGCCACACCGCAGAGCAAGGTTCCCGACGAGTTATGGCTAGTCACTGCATTTTGACAGGTTCTGGACCCACCTTAGCCGAGCTTTGGCGAGGCTTTACCGAGGCACCAAAGCCTCGCCAAACCTGGACTGATGGGGTCCAGGCTAGGTCCGAGGAACCATCAAAATGCAGTGAGTATAACTTATGACGATTTTGTGCAGTATGATCTGATCGTCAGACGAGTTTGAAGAGCCAAGTCCATGCACTTTGTGATGGCTTGATATTTCCGGGAAGCACTTACGGACAAGGGGCACCCAGCCTTAAATTTTCCACACAGGGTCGGAAAAATGAATTAACGGCCGCTGGACCCTACCTACCTATTAGCCGAGCACAGCCACACCCAAATTTGGTAATTTCC
Source organism: Mycena leptocephala (assembly GCA_029378395.1). Taxonomy (NCBI): domain Eukaryota; kingdom Fungi; phylum Basidiomycota; class Agaricomycetes; order Agaricales; family Mycenaceae; genus Mycena; species Mycena leptocephala. Next base: position 4,792 of record JARJLF010002437.1, read on the forward strand.
CAGATAAGTCAGCATTTTTAAATGTATTTTAACCCTAACCAGACACTTCGCGAAACACTCGGCACTATCGGAAATAGTTTCGGCTCGATCCAAACATTATTTTTGTCAATGCTTTGACCAACCGGTATGACGTTCCAGATGTTGCATAATTCAAATCCGGAAAAAAACTTTAGACTTGGAAAACTTTTTTTTGCTCACCAGCTAGAATCCTTCTGGCCTGCATCCCTACACCATATGGGTGAAATAACAGTCCTATGTCATCTTGGGGCCCTCAATCGTGCTGCGTGATGAGTTTGCAGCCAGATTTGAGTGCCATCGCCATCTTGTGTCGGGTTTTTATGTCTTAAACAAGCTCAATGACATGAACAGTTAACTGGATGTGTCAAAACAGCCTCAGGCCACATATAATGTGTCCTCAATAGGAGGGTTCAAAAAAAAGTTTGACGAGCTCGGAACATTCCGAATTTCCGCACAAGTCCGAAATTTGCTGATTTTTGGAGTTGAACCTGAACACAATTGAATGCAAGTGACTTGCATGGAAATCAGTTTTTACAAATGATGTCTGGCTTGAAATGAATGCTAGACCCGAGGATTGAGCCGTTCGCAATATCCCGAGCCATCAAAATCTGATGATGGCACTCAAATCTGGGCTGCGAAATTCATTGCACAGCAAGATTGAGGGCCCTGAGATGATACAGGACTGGCATCCACTCATATGATATGCAGGGATGCAGGCTAGAAGGATTCTAGGTGGTGAGCAAAAAAAGTTTTCCGAACTCAAAAGTTTTTTTTCCGGATTTGAATTATGCAACGTCTGGAACGTCATAAACCGGCGCCCCCAAAAAATTAGATTTTTTTCTGACCCTCTCAAACACATTTTTAGGATGTTCTGAACAAATTCCGAAAAGTGAAATAAGAGGTCCCAGACCCTCCCTACCCTATGAGGCTGTGTCTCGGCATCTTCCGGTTGGCGCCCCTTGCTTACGGAAGTCGTCCGGTGAACAGGAGTGGTGGAACAGGAGTGGTGAACCAACAAAAGGCTTTTGTCCCCAAGGTATGACTCAGGCCCGAATTGAACGGGCGACTTCTCCTTACTGACTTTGTGACGGATTCTGAAGAAATAGAGACGCGGGCCTGCCCCCACCGAGCCTGTATCTCCTTGCATCAAACCTGATCAAGCCGAGCGAGGAAAGAACAAGAGAGAGAATCTGCAACCGTGCACTCAAAGAGAAATAAATTGATCGCGACTCACTCGATATTTCCCGCGTGGGGTTATTGCCGTGGACTCCAAGTAAGACGAAGCCAGTGAGCGAGAATTTGACGCAAAATTTTAGTCGACGAAGAAAAAAAGAAAAAGAAAAATGGGTCCATACGAAGTCATGACCCCAGCCCAAATCAAAAGCGCACAGTTGGAGAGTACTGTAAAGCCACCATGTGAGGCGTACACCGATGGGAGAACCTGCAAAACTCCAAACGAGAAGTGAGATACCGTAGGCAATGTCAGCAGCGCCGAAAACACCGAACTTGGAGGCAAAAACCTTCTGAAATTTCGCTAACGACTCGGCCCGATCGAATGGGGGATTTCTGCTCAAACTCAAACACGGGAGGGCGCATAAGAGGCAGAGGCAAGCCATCGACCAATCCAGATCCCTGTTATCCCGAATAAACGAGACAAATAAATTGGACATTATATTGCGTCGTACCAGTTCAAACCTTCAAGTCCACGCACTTTGATAGTTTGAGGAAGAACTTATGGCAGTTATCCTGTGGATTGGACCGGTGCACACAGGAGTAGTGGACAGAAAAAACTGCTTTTGCCCCCAGGGTATGACCCAGGCCCGAATCGAACGGGCTCTCCATCTGACGACACATTGAAGGGATGGAAACGCGGACCATCCGCCCCCAGGTCGGCACCCGGCTTGAATTGAACCTGAATAAACTGAGCGAAAAATGAACAAGACAGAGCTAAAATCTGCAACAGTGCATTAGGAAAGGGCGAATTCATCACGAAAGTATTCCCTCGGTATTTCGCGGGTGGGCATTCATGTATTTATTTCGTTGATCGATAACGAGGGTGATCAAAACATCAGTGGAGACAAAAGAAAGAAAAAAGCAGGTGCGATGGCTGCATTACCCAAGACCCGAATCGAACGGGCGCCTTCTCCTCACTAGTCCAGGACATAATTCCTAAGGAAAGGAGACAGCGAACCATCCACCACTTGGTCTATATCCGTCTCAAATTCGACCTGTAAATATCCCGTGGTAAATCTGCGACCCAAAAGACGTAGACGAATCCCAGTCATAGCATCGTGTCATCGTGCACTCAACTCGCGGGTTATTGACTGAGAGCCGAGATGGAAGGGAGGAGAGAGAGAGCGGAGCGCAGAGTAGGACTATATAGATGGATCGATGGGAAGAGGAACGCGGTAAGGGCGGGTGCCTGCAGATGTGAACGTGTAAGTGCGAGGGAAGGCAGATGCGGGGGATCGGAAGGGAAGGACTCGAAAGAATGCGAGCGTACGCAGAAGTAGACGCAGAAGCGGGGGCGGGAACGAAATGAAAGGACAGCGGGACAAAGCGAAGACACGTGGGGGAACATGCACAGATTAGATCAGAGTGGAGGCGGAGTGGGGAGAGACGAGAACCAAGCGATGGCGGGTTCGAGGGCCGGGGGTGCCAGACGTCATCGAGTTTGGCGTAAGGGAAAGAGGATTGAAGGCGAAGAGGAAGATCAACGTTGCGATTCATCAGTGTGAGGAGGAAAAGCGCGCGGAAGGGAACACGCATGCGGCGTGGTTAGGCCGCGATGCAGTTCATGTTCGATCCCGTGTTGGCCAGCCCTTTTCGTTAGGTGTCAGTCGTGCGCAGGTATGGAATCAAATTGAGAAGGAGAGTGGAATGAAAGTGAAATGAAGTGGGAGGGAGACGCACCAGCAAAAAAATACTCTTCCTGCGCGTGAAGTGCCTGTGCTGCAGCAGCACGCTGTCCAACCACATTCCATTTGTGAGCGCGGGGAAGTTCTGCGCCATGCACGTCGTACAGCTCCCGCTGGCCTGAGGTTTGCGTTGATGTGGGTGTCGAAGTAGCGCAGCCGCCTGCGCATAAAGGCATTGGGTTCGGCGCTGGCGTTTAGGGAGCAGAAAAGAGGGCGTAGGTGGGCACACATGCTACAGCGCCGGCCGCGGCGCGCGCGACAGACGTGGTAAGCACTGGAAGTTAGAGTCACAGGTGTCACTGATCGGTGTAACGTACCCGTCGGCTAAGCTCGGACCGGTTCGGCCGATAAGATAACTTGCCCAGGGCGAGGATCTTTGCTCCGTTCACGGCGGCTTTTGTATGGTCAGGAAAAAGAGATTGGGACCTAAGCTCTCCTGCCTTCCCCAACCAAACAAAAAATTGGTGATACAGTAGACTGGACATGGCGGGGTCCCGAGTCGAACGGGCTCCATCGGCAAACAAAGGTTAATCCATACACCACCCATTGCGAACCGGTGCACACCGTGTGCTACCCCACCTTTCTAACTCAGTATCAATGCCGAATCTAACGTGCTCAGGGAATGTGCAGCTCTACCGAGAAGACTTGGGCATTTCGACCACATTTTAATTCCGTCTCACTGCGTACCCGGTCAAGAACTCTTTGAGATGTGAAGACCTGTGGAGTTTTTCACATTGAAAATACAATCAGGACACGGATAGTCTCCCAGAGGAGCCAAAAAAGAAGAAAATTGCAGCACTTTTCGCCGAGGGCGAGAGCCCGAGTCAAACGGCATCACCGGCAGCATAAATTAAAGACGTCAAGAACCATCGTGAACCAGTGCACACCGTATCTACCCCGCCGTGCGCTCTAGGTTTTCAGCTTCTCTATCCAGTGAACTTTGACAGTGGGATGATGATCGGATTCTGCCATGTATTGACACTACTAATCCTCTGCTTTACTCCTCTTCTCCGGGGAAAAATCAATGGACGCCTGAGAAGGTTTGGTATTTTGATTTTTTTCTCGGGTCCGTCAGCGAGAAACAGGAGTCCAGCTTAACAAGGAGTAGTCCCATTTCATTGGGGGTGAACGTAAAGGCTGAGAGTGGCTTGAAAGAAGAAAAAGACGCAAGAACTGTAAGCCACATGGCGGTGACCCGAGTCGAATGCAACCCCCGCCTTGTCTACCTCAATTTCGGCGCCCGGTACGTGGTAAAATTGGGCAACAGGGATAGTGAAAATTGGGCAGACATGTCACGCAGACATGCTCTATGCATATGGTGGCAAGTCGAAGTCCACCCGGTAAAGTTCCCGTTTCAATTCTTCTTCGTGCATCCAGATATAATCCCCAGTCTACTTCCGAGGAATAAAAAACTATTTGACCCACTCCCAATCAACAAAAGGAGGGCAGAATTGCTGATGGCGGGGGCCTGAGTCGAACAGGTTTCCCCGGCATATATATTCTTTTAAGAACGGGACATGGTGAGCCGGTGCACACTTTGTGCTACCTCGCCTTTCCACACCTGGATTCCGACTCCAATATCCTGAGAAAGTTACAGAAATTTTGGGCGCCCGGTACAGTGGTAAAATTGGGCAACAGAGAATAGTGAAAATTGGGCAGACATGTCACGCATACATGCTCTATGCATATGGTGGCAAGTCCAAGTCCATCCGGCAAAGTTCCCGTTTCAATTCTTCGTGTATCCCGATATAATCTCCAATCTACTTCCCAGGAATAAAAAACCATTTGACTCGCTCCCAAATCAACAAAAGGAGGGCAGAATTGCTGATGGCAGAGACCCGAGTCGAACAGGTTTCTCCGGCATATTCTTTTACGAACGGGACATGGTGAGCCGGTGCACACCTTGTGCTACCTCGCCTTTCCACACCTGGATTCCGACTCCAATATCCTGAGAAAGTCGGGTAGCTCTGTAGGACGGACATGGGCCTTGGTCACAATTAATGCTTTTCAATCCCGGAATATGCAATGCAACAGGCTCAAATGCCTGCCAGTGCGAAATTCACGCACAAAGTTAAAGCGAGAAAGAAATCGCAACAGATAATGGGTAACAGCTGACAAACCCAAGTACAAGATGGGGAAAATATTTATTTACATTTTCCTCTTCCCAAAAAGACCCAGACAAGGAAAAATAACGAACTCAAATAACCAGAAAGTACAGCCTGACAGGTGGCACCAGGCAAGAGATTCCTGGACACCTAGAGGGTGGTTTTATGGGCAGACAGTGGGTAAAATATACTTCTGGTGGCGGTGGCAGGGAGGTCAGACCTCCAAATTTACTGGTAAACTGGTCGTTTGACGCGCTCTGACCAAGATCCCAACCTTGGAGGCAAGCATTGAGAGCAGCGGCAGGTATGCAGTGGGGCCGGGTGTGCGTACATTGAAGGGCTGTGACACACAACGTGAAGTTCTGCCAGGAAAGGACCCTTGATTATCGGTTGGGAGGTCAGATACCAATTTTCAGCTTTCTGTTATATCCGTGCAACCATGTCTGGCTTTCAGCCGACATTCATCCTGGACCGGCCACTCTTCCGGTATCTGGCAGCTGGTCGTTCATCCAGTTGCCGCTCGGAACGGGTTTTTACGCAATGAAGGATTACTGAGCGTTTCCCATTTATCCGTAGGTCCACATGGTTCTTACTTCTACATTTGGATGTCGCTTTGTCCGACTCCAACTTCTATCTCCTTATTTGGACTTTGCTTTGACATTACTACTTATAGTAGTGACACGTATGCCTACGTATATAAACCCTATGTACTATGCTGTATTCCTCAGTTTGATAATTAACGTGCTTAGCCTCTTATCCTTTGCTTGGCTCCTTGAGTCCTCTCGTCCGGACTTCATCCGGACGTCTATCTCATATCCTCTCCACTCGATTGGCCAGATAGTAACGCTCACCCTATACGACACTCTTGTGGTGCTTGCGTCCATCCTAGGCCGACCGGTCATCTTGTTATTGTCCGGTACTTCCTTCCGGTAACCGGCTTCCGAACGACCGGCCGGCATCCGGTCATCCGACCTTGACTCGGGATATAACACTTTCGAAAGATTCTGTCCGAACTTTTGGATTGCCCCATCTCAAAGATTTTGTCCAAATTCTGCCTCTACTGAAACAAAAGCCTGAAATTTTGTCCGAACTTGCCTCAGACCTCAATGTTTTTTCGACCAAAAAGGCCCCCCCCAAACCACTTCGCGCATAATCCATTGGTTGACACAGTGTTGGTTGGCTTGCATTATGAAGGACGTTGACTAAGGTAATCAGCAAGATGGCACAACATTGTCTGAATATTGAGTTAACAATGGATCTGGCGTCCGAACTTGGATCTGACCTCTCGTCATTGTCCAGAGGCTTTGTCCGAATCTCAATCTGACCTTGGCTGGCTGATATGGATATTTTGTCTGAACCAAGTATCTGACCTACCAACTGATAATCAAGGGTCCTGCCAGGAAGCGCAATCGACCCGACACATTTCCGGGCCACGTGCTGGGTCCATCATTTTGTAGACCATTGCGCTCAATTGGAATATTGGTGGCTTGCTTTCCATGTGCTCCGACAAGTAGAATAACAATAAATAATCAATTAACTAATACATTCTCAAACAATCGCGGTCATGAGCTTTGAGATTTGCCACTGCCGAGACTTCCTCCCTCACCCTACCTACTCTGATGGAGTCCACCAACCCCGCAAAAAGCTGGTGCAGCAGCTGCAAGACGTCAAACCGGTGGTGACGAACGAGTTCTTTACCATTAAATTGGGAAATTGTCAGAAAACCTGTCGTGTCTGCAATCAGAAGAAAGCCGACAGGAGGAAAAAAACAGCAGGGGCTTCTGGGGAATCCTACCACGCAGATGACGACGACAACAAGAACGAGGAGTCCGACCTTGGCCATTTCACCTTGGAGGAATATCTTACCATTATTGCTATGGACGAGACTGCGCGATCATTTTCTGCACTGGTCAATGTGGAGGTCCTTCACCTGAAGGGACGAGATCTTGTCGACGCAATTGCTCTGGAGGTGTGGCAGTGTGTGGGGTACCGATAATTGTAAGTGACCTATCACTCAAGCTCTACCACTAAATTAATGGGACTCACAGATATAACAAACAACGTACTTCAGAGAACACAGACGCCATACGCTTCTCGTACCGGGATTTGTATTCAAGGAGTCCCGCGTCCCAGGGAAATAGTCGCAATTTCAATACTTTTTTTTTTTTTTTTTTTTGGTGGTACATTAGCCATTAGCAACTAACAATTGGTTAGCCCATCTGGTTTGTAAAGTTCGAAATATTAATTCCATTGGGAGTGGTTTCCACCACCCAGAGAAATGCCTTGCGCACACCCAAAAGGGCAGTGTGGGGCTGTCGCGCTACCCTATTCCGCGGCTGTTACGTCGCCGGGTTTGGGTTTGAGAGAATGCGCGGCTACCCACTAAAACTCTGGGCTCCCTGAGCCAATCGGCCGGTGATACGGCCCACGAATTGTGAAGGCTGAATCTCACGATTTTTGCGATTTCTAAGGCTAAAGCCTAGCCCAGAGATTGGCAGAGATTGTGCCCCTAGGGCCTGTACGACAGCCCTAGGGCACCTGTTCTGGTGATACTAAAGGAGAGCTAGGGTGAGCTCCAAACCACTGGCTGTAGTACTTTAGTGCAAACTAAGTACACTATCAAGGAGATAAACATATAAGCCCAAGAAGTCCAGCTAGGGATCATAACTCTACTAGGAGTACCAATGGCTGCACAGGAAAGGCCCTAGGAAGAGAGACGGGACAGCTAGGGAGAAGTAGACGCCTAGGCACGGATATCGTATAGGAAGCTTGCTTCCTAGGAGGTGTCTAGTCGATAGTGACTAGCCAGCTAGGGCCAGTGAAGTGCCCTAGGGCGACGTTACTGAGGATTTGTCAAGTAGTAGTTAAGTTCTACTTAACCAGACAGAATGAGTACTCTAATGAGCGTGCTCTGACAGTCGAGAGGGGGCTAGGAGACATGTGACATATGCAACGCGGTCGCAAGGTGCCAAACAAAGACAAGTAACTCTTTGTGGCAGCAGTGTTGATTGTAGAGAAAGCGGATGCCGAAGTGTAGGCATCCTAGCGGCGTGATGGCGGATAGAGTTCCGCATTATACCTCGTAATGACCTAAGGAAGCTTGGATTATCAACCAAGCCAGAGACATTCGTCCCCAGCGGGAGCAATCGGCTGGCCTAGGGCATTACAAATATACCCAAAACAGACCTAGGGGTCAACCTGGATGACTATTTCGGCCATTCCATCATGACGATTCAACTCGGCACTCAAGCACCTGATTCTTTCTTATAAAGCAACTCATCTCAGTTACTCAATTCGTATTATCTCATGTATTTCGCAAAGTAGTATAAAAGGGCAGAAGGAACCCCGCAGAAGACCAGTTCATTGCACCAGGGAGTCGTGGTAGTGTTCCTAGGGCATCCTTAAGCGGTTGCTCAACAGTTCATTGCACCCCCAGTTCACCTAGGCAGTTGCCAAAGCCAGCTTCACCGGTGGTAGTGTTCTCAGGTCGGCTTCGCGGAGAATAGCACTTTCTCTGTTTGTAGTTGTTTTATAACAATTGGAGTTTAGTTGTTGGCTCAAAGGCTTGAGTTGTGATTTAAGCTTCAGAACCTCGAGTGACCTGTGAGAAGGCACCCTAGGAATCATTGGACCATTGTTAGCTTGAGGCTGCGCAGTGAGACGCTTGGGCATAGACTTATCTGTATGGGATTTGTTCTATAGAGTCAAGGTCATTCATTGGTAGACCCTCAGTAATCGTGAGACAGTGCAAACGTTCTTTGGTTTAACAGCCAGAGTCTGCTACCTGATAGGTGACGGTGGTATCGTGCAGCTAGGAGCTAGGTAGTTCCCTAGGGGCACACAAACAGTTGTATCTGTAGCTGGCTAAGGCTGCGCAGTGGGACGCTTGGGCATAGACCTATCTGTATGGGATTTGCGCTATAGAGTCAAGGTCATCCATTGGTAGATCCTCAGCAGTTGTAAGGCGACGCAATCTGGGTTTCTTGAGGCTAGAAGGCGCTTAAGACTCAAAACTATACAAATCTACAAAACACCCGTAGTACCTGTTCATCGGGGCCTAGGGAACGTTGCGTGAACGGTTACTTTCGAGAGCAGAAGTGTACTTGAGAACATTCATCGGATTGTTCAATTGGAACTTGGTTACTGTTTCTGAGAGTTCAGACTTCGCTTGCCGCATACTACGGCACGGACCCACGAACATAAAGGAAGCGCTAATAAGAGGGCAGTTGTGTGTGTGTGTGTTGGTGGTTTTTGGTGGTGTTTAGCATCCCCTAGCTGCTATCGCATTTCAAGCGTACTGTTTAGCGCACCGTTTCACCGGTAAGCTAGTTTCATTATCCAGGGTGCTGGACCAGGTCTCAAGGACCAGTTGGGGTGCCAGTGCAGGATGTTTCCCCTTGCGTGGCCTATTAGCCAGCATCTTGTCGATCTGCAGTCGCTGATTTATGGCAAACTTCCATTTATTTATAATTTCTTCTTTGGTTGCCGGTGTACTGTCCCGGGATATAACCCGATCATTTCGCAATTTCCAGATTAGATAGGCTGACTCGGATATTAGGATCCGGTATAGCCTTTGCGTCCCACGTTTGAGCCTGCCTTTATCGTCTTTGAATTCAGCAAGTCCACACCCCAGTATCGTGCCTAGTGACACCATGGGCCAGTGCGACTCCTTTTCGCGCCAGAGGGACTCGGCTGCTCGCCATACAATCTCCTGTCCGGGGTTTGCACATCCGAGCAGAATATGCTCGAGGTCTTCCAAGACATCACAGTCCTTGCAGGTCGCTCGATCTTCGCATTCAGGTATGTGTTCCCAGTACTTTCCTATTCGGTGCGCGTTATGGAGCCCATTCCAGAGGAATTGGGCCGTCCGTGGCAGGATATCTTTCGCCGCCGCTGCCTTCCATATGTCGGTGTCTGTCACGTACCTGCCAAAGGTCGCTGCCACATCTTCCCGTACAGTCTTAAGCATTTTCGTCGTTGACATCCTCGGGGCCAGAGACTGGGTCTTTACTTCACGTATGCTGTGGTAGAAGACCCGCTGTCGGTTTCCTTGCAAGCTTAAGCCGGGAAGGCTGGTATTTTTTGGTACTGTGAGGATCCACTCCTCGGTTCTTGATGTCCTCGCTGCCCTCTTGGCTAGCAAGGTGGCCTCTCTACAAAGTGTACTCTCAGCCGTGCCAGGTGTTGCTATTTTAAAGATTGTTGATGCTGTCCTAGCTTTGAGTTCGGCTGCTAAGCACCGCAATATACTTCGGTTTGGTACTCCTGCCCAACCTTCATGTTCCCAGTGGGCGAGTTTCTTGTTCATTGCGTCAGACATAGCTATGCTTGCTGATGATGGTGAGTGTTGAATCTTTGCTCGTGCTCCTTACTGCTTCTAATGCAGCAAAGAATTCACCCGCATACTGAGATTGCTCCCCTTCAGCTGGGAGGCATCTACCTTTATTCCTTCTGTCATCAGTCTTGATGAATATCCCTGCAGCTGCATTCTCCTTTTTGCTTGGTGGTGTGTGTACCGCTCCTGCAATGTAAATTTCTATCTCTTCAGGGGGTAGAGCTGCGGCTGCCCGTCTCCTGACCGGTGGGTCAGGTCGTTCCTTTATTTCACCATCCCAGCGTGTTATCACACGTAAGCCTTGAGCCAGCTCGGTGATACATTTTGGTGGCAGAAAGCGTGAAGTTCCTTCAACCTGTTCCAGGGCTTCATCCACATTGACTGGATCTTCCACAGCCCCTGGTCTCGGGATCCAATTTGAGTGGATCTGGCTTAAGCGGGATGCCGCCGCTGTAGCGCAACTGTGCGGGTTTTCGCAGCCCTTGAGTGTCCTGTCATTGCTGCACTCGTCACACTCGCATGAGGCACATTTATTATGCAGTGGGTCCCCTAGACGTCAGGTCAGGTCCACCCCATCGCCAACTTCCAGTACGGCATGGTTTTTTCTCATACATTTAGCCCTCCGGCTGTTATTTTCTTGCCGCTTACTGTGATCTTCCCAAGGGTGGTGCCATAATGGCATGCTCCTTTGTAGCTCTGTAGACGGTTGTACAGTTGCAAAACTCATACCATATTTATTCAGGCACTTCACCATTTTTTTGTGCAATGCTGGGGGATCACGCTGGTTCACCTTAATGTTCTGCACCATAAGCTTCGTCCTCGCATCTTCAGCCACTGACGCTGGGTTTACAATGTGCCCAGTGAGCACGTTTGTTGGGATCAGTCTCCGCAAGGGATGCTGCTTTAAGCAACAAGAGTGCTTCGTTCCTGGCCTCCAAGTCGAGCATTCCAATGCCTCCCTGGTCTCGGGACGCCATTAGTGTGTCCCGGGCAATCATAGATGATTTCGAGTCGTTGATAAAGTCACGCTGGGATTTCAGTATGTGTTTTGTCACTGCTGACGGCATACCATTAACCTGTGCTAGGTATTGTGATCGGGATCTGGCCACTATCTGGTCTATATTTTTTTTCATGGTTAGCGTTGGGTTCAAGGTGGAGCCGTCTTGTCTCAATGAGACATTCACTGTATTCAGACCTTCCAAAGGGTATGATCTCTGTTTTTGTAACGTTGAAACGAGCCCCAGATGCGATGCACCATTTATCCAGAATTTTCTTTAGGTCTTCAAAGCTATCGTGCTCACTCAGATAGGCGGTAGTGTCGTCCGCAAAGAGCTGGACTACTGCCTTCTCTGCCACACCAGGTATGGAGTACCCTCTCAGGCTTGAACCTCTTAACATCGAGGCTAATGGTTCAATTGCTAGGTTAAACAGAAGGCAGGACAGTGGGTCTCCTTGGCGCACGCCTCGTCTCACTCGGAACGTCGAGCTCATCTCTCCGTTTATTATTACATGGGTGTCTGCAAACCGGTAGAGAGATTTCACGGTGTCTATGAAGAACTCTGGAAGACCGTGACCTCGGAGGGTGTCCCAAAGATAAGAATGGAGGGTTTTATCATAAGCTTTCTCCTGGTCGAGAGCTACAATGACCCCGTTCTGCAGGTCCTCCTCGGAATATTCCTCCATAGCAAGGTAGATAGCATCGGTGATTTTACGCCCTTTGATGAAGCTGGATTGGTCCTTATGGATTAGGTAGGGTGTTACCCTGCTTAGCTTATTCGTTAGTGCCTTGGTAAAAATTTTATAGTCTGAGTTCAGCACAGTGATGGGGCGGTAGTTTGCTATGTCAGTCCTGTCTTTCTTTTTAAACAAGGGGCACATCCATCCTAGGGAGAAGTCTGTTCCTTCAACCATACCATGCTCCGCGATGTCGTTATAGACCCAGGTGAGTACCTTGATTATGTCACAAGTTTTTCTGCGGGGCGTGCCATCCTCGCCACTTTTATTCTCTCTATTAATGCATTCGAGTCTTCTCCAGAACTCCGTTGCAAGGCCGTTTATCCCGGCAGCCTTCCCTGATGCCGCTTCCATGAGGGACTTCAAGACGTCACTTTCGGTCAGTTTCTCAGTCAAGGGTGTCATGTCGGCTTCCTCCTTGGCTAGTGGCAACGCTGCCAATGCCTCTCTTCGGGCATCTTCACACAGTGATTGTTCGATATTTATCCCATCGGATTGCAGATCATTGTGGTAATCACGTGCGATTTCAGCCATCTCAGAGGAACGTTTACTGCCTTTCTCAGGATTTATGTCAGTTCTGCGTAGGTACGTTAGAGTGTCTCTCGGCTTTGTGTCCTTACTGAGGTTCACAGCATACTTGGTGATATGGTTTAGTTCTGTGTGCAATTTCAATACTTTTATTGTTTATTGTTGGAATTCACACCATATATGATATATAAGTACTTATTGAAAAGCCTGAACTGTTTCCGAGTCGCCGACGTTGAAGACAATGGCAAGGACAATGGAGCCATCGGCACTTATCGGCATGGCACGTGACCCGGAAATGTGTCGGGTGATTTACATTTTCTGGTTCTGCCACCGGATGTATACCAATTTGAAAGGGCATAAGGGTCTTAGACTCTTAGATGTCGCAAAGGTCTTCCAGGATAACCGGTGATCTATGTTGAAGCTTGAGCTCAGGTAACTTGAACACTCAGGTAAACTGGTTTGTGCTAAACACGAAAATTGAGTCTGGCTCCCAGACCGAATCGTTGACAACTATATTGTGTCGGAATAATATCTGACCGCCACCAGAGGATTAGTCCTCGAAAAATCATTTTGGATGAGTCTCGTTCGAGTCGTGGGAAAGTCGACACGCTCGAGTCAGTCCCAAGATCGGGTTATCTAAATTTGACTCCGAATACTAGCTAGCGCTTTTGAGGCGAGTGATCAAAATGTTGAGTTATGGCCAGATAAAACTTGCAATTACTCTAGGAAGCTCCGGTACCGCCGACTATACCTGTACTGGCCGCTTTCATCGATAAATATCCTGGACTCTGGCATCATGACAGGCTCAGTATTTGCCGGTAATATTTCTTCCGTCATCTACCGCATCGGCCAGTTCGCCCAGAATCTGTATTTTAATTAAATTTTAGCAACTCCAAGCCAGGTGCCCTTCGGTGTCAGCTTCAATTCACCTGGGAACAGGAATTGCTTTACAGCAAATCTCAGTTCAAGATAGCAGAGTGTGTTGAAAAAGTACGCGGAAAACACCAACTCGAGCAAAAATGAGGCGGCCACATTAGTTTGACAGCCATGAGGAGGCATGATCAAGGTAGGAGGTTCCAGGTTTTTCAGCCACAGGACAGCGATGACGACAATTACTAGAAATGGGTGTCATGGGATCGAATTGGTGCCAGGAATCAATTTAAGTTCTTTTGGCTTACTTTAACCCCAGAAATGCACGTGGATATATATCATCCTAAATCCTATCTTTAAAACCTCGCTGAACTCAAGGTTCAACGTCAAGTGGAATGCCTGGCTTGAAATGTCGAAGCCACAGGTTATCTACTCCCCAACTGCTATGTCTTGAGCTCAACATTGGGAGGATTCCAATGGAAAGGTGACTCTTGCAAACTTTCTCCGAAGTCTGAGGCCCATTCAAGGGGTATTCTGCTTGATTACTCGACTTTCAGGACGGACATACAACACCTCCAATCAAAAGAGCTGTGGAAAATCTGCCTCAATTAAAGTAGGAGGCTCAACGCCGTAACCACGCGGGGTTAAAAGCACATTTGAAGCATTGACCAGCCTCCCCCGGCTGCCTGATTCAAACATATGACCTGCTGACTGAATCTACTGGGAAACCTAGTATGGTTTCTATGTCTGCTACCTATCATTCAAGCTTATATGGGCGCATTTACCTATGAATTTTGTGCCCCCGAGGCATTATTCAGATGCGCCCGGGCATCTCGGACATTCTTCAACCGTGATGATGTTCAAATGATGTGTGAACATGGGACCTGAGCGATGCTTATATCAGCTCAGTGATCACAAGGGAGGCGTGGAAGCGCCAATATTCCTGGAAATCTGTGTTTGCTTTGAATCTCAGCGCACCATGGATGGTAAAATCGTAGTGCAGACTTAGGCCAGCGTGCACTGTTTACCACACATTTAACATGGCTTAGAGTAGTCAACTTGTCTCCCGTGGTGATTGGTGCGCGAAGTATTTTGAAGTTAATTATTTGTGGAAATAACCTCGCCACACAGATGGAATAATTTCGCCACTGGCGTTTCTACCGAGCCGACGGGCGGGGCGTAACGCGATGCATGAGAGCCAAGTACGCATCAAGTCTCGTAATGTAGGATGACCTAGGAGGGTGCATTACCACGCTTGGTCATCGAGAACCGCGCGAAGCGAGGTGAATTAATGGCCCGAGCTCACAATGATTGCGGACATCGTGGACGAGACACCGTCTATGCACAGCTACGTGATCGTTTCTATTGGCCTAACATGCACGATGACACTGCTTATTTTGTTAGATCTTGCATCGAGTGTCAGAAATCTATCAAGAAGATCCCGGTCATTCCGTACAACGAATCCTGGCAAGCACCTTTACTTCGTCATTTTAATCTTGACTGCATTCACATGCCATCTGGCGTTCAAGGCTATCTTTCATTGTACAGGCTATCGAACCGACAATTCTGTGGCCCGAGGCTCGCTCTCTCAAGGAGTTCACGGCGCGCGGAGTTGCTCGGTTGATTTATGAAGAGATTATCTGCAGATTCGCGCGTGTACCCTTCATCTCATTCGATGGAGGCTCTGAGTTCAAAGGTGAAGTACTCGAATTACTCCGTACACTCTATAATTGCACTGTCATTTTTTCCACAGCCTATCATCCGCAGGGAAATGCGCCGATCGAACGAGCTCACCAGCCACTCGTAGATGCACTCTTTAAATGCACAGGCGATGCTAAAGGCAACTGGCCGATCTACCTCAAAGCCGTGCTCTTTGCAATGCGAGTAACAGTGAGCCGCGCTACCGGATTTCCTCCATATTATCTCCTATACGGTGTGCACCCGATATTCTCTTTCGACATCACTGAGATTACTTGGCAGACATTGGATTGGGATAAAGTTCATACCCACGAGGAACTCCTAGCGATTAGAGCGCGCCAGCTCTCTCGCCGCGACCCTAAAATGCGCGAAGCTAATAACAGACTGCGTGAGTCCAGACGTCGAGCTATTGAAGACATGCACAGGCGCAATCATTTCATGTTCGACTTCACCGATTTCGAGGAGGGCATGTATGTCTGGCTTCGAGAGTCCCAGTACGACGAGACGAAAGGTGACAAAGGGAAGTGGTTATATTCTGGACCTTATGTTATCCACGAGAAGCGCGAGCACGACTCTTTTGTGCTACGAGAGCTCAGTGGAGCAATTCTCAAAGGTCACGTCAATATTCGCCGCTCGCGTCTCTTTTATTTTCGCCCAAGTAATCAAACACTAAAGACTTCTCTCAAGCCTAGGTACCGCAAGACCGAGATCTCAAATATTCACTATCGGCTTGACCACGCGCTGATGAATTTGGCTTATTATACCCGGGATGAAGCGAACGCGCTGAGTGATCATTTTGACAAATCCCGCTAGGCCCCCGGTCACTCACCCATAATTAGCTCCGCCAAAAGTCAACTTTTGTCGTTGATTTACCTTACGATTTTCGGGCTCCTGGGCGTGGGTTTACCTTACAGCGGAGCAATTCCAATAAATAAAAACCGCTAAAACGTATTATTTCTAGTCTCTTTGTCGCTTTTTTCGCCCGCTGCTCTTCTCGTGGCCCCTCACCCTCTTCAGTGTTGACTACAGCGACATTGTCTGTGTATGGGTGTTTGAATTCGGCATTTACCAAGCCCAGCCAGGCCTTTTTATTCAAAAAATTTTCGTAGGGCTGTGCCCAATTTACCTTATGATGGAGCTGGTTCACCGTTGGGCCGTTCATTTACCTTACAGGACGGAGCGAAAAAGAGCGATTTTGGGGGGTTGAATTACTTTACAGCAGAGCTAGCTTTGGGTGAGTGACCGGGGGCCTTCCCCGCTCCCTTCCGATTGTTCTTTCATGCATTGCCACTGATGCGATTGACCATCAAAAGATGTGATCGCAGATCCTCGCTATATATACCCAGCTCATTTCCTCACGCGCTTTCCACCTCCCCTTAATTTTCCCACTCTATATGTCTTCTCTTCCTCCCTCTGCTTACTGCCGTTATACCCGTGACCCCTCAAACTCACCTGTTCTAGGTTTCCATCCTCCTGAAGACCGGCATCTCGGCGATCCAAGTGCTCCCCGATGCTACAACAGATCGCGTCCTGCCGTTTCCGACGACAAGGTTGACGATCACCAATTCACTTCATATCACTGCGGTGATCTCTCGCTACGTTATACGTACGAGGACGTCGATGAGTTCCATTTGGGTGGTGAGTTGATTGTCCTACCTATCATCGTTCATGTCTATCGCAGAGATTTCCATCTCCACTGGTCGGAACTCAAGGATTACTTCCGAGACGGCAATATTCCAGTGCGTTATGGCCCAAGAATCAGCGATACTAGTACTGTTCAAGAGCTGATGAATGAAGGGAATTTTCGTAAATTGGTGCGTCGTTATTATATGCAATCGTTTTCTTTGGCGTGGGTTGGCCTTTCTGTGCAGGAATTTCACAATGCATTCGAAGACGCCTTGCTCAAGGGTCTTGTGCTCGTTGATGGGCCTGGGGCTGTATGTGCTATGTCTGCAGAAAATATCGCGGTGAAGGTGTCCAAGGTTTGGAATACTTGGCACCTGGATGCTGTTCCTCGTGCCCGCCACGCATTGGGCTACCTTGATCGTCAATGGTGATATCGCTTCTCCACATTTTCTTCTCGCAAAATTATTCCTATTCTATTCCACTAATATCTAGGATCCCGAGGGCGGAATCCAAAGTATCCCGCTCTGTGGTAGTGCCTAACGGCCCGCTCGTCGCTCTGGTGGATCTTACCAGTTGCGTGCGAGGTCCTCTTCGGGTGATAACAACCATTCTATTTTATTCCTCGTCCCGTACATTGACATTACTGATATTTCCTAATTCCTCCATCATTCCCCTCTCTTCATTGTCTAGATCTCATTTACAGTTGCAATGGCGCCCGCGCATCGCGTAGAACCGCGCTCCATCAATTCACGTGACCGTGGTTCGCTTTGAGTGTCTCACCTCAAACGCCTCGCAGGACGTCAGAAACCAACTGGACTGTGATTTTCCTACATACCCATTAAGCATATTTTTCATCCCATATTATTTTTCCCTACTCATCGATGGTTTTTCACACATCTGTAATCCAAACATTGCTCCCCCTACGGCGACATTTGTACCCGAGGCCTCAGCCATCTCGGACTGCGCTGGGGATCGAGACGTCAGTGGCTTTGGCACCCACTCGACAGCACTGGGGGCAGCAGTGTACCTCTCCCTATACCGTCTTTGCGCTGTTCCCAGGTGGTTTGATGGTCAGAGGTGCGAGTTAGCTCAAGGACCATACCCCATTATTCTCTCATGGACTCTCTACGTATGTTTTTATTTTAATTACCTCCTGTCTGGTCTAGTTACATCCGGCACTGGTGGCACTAGAGTACGTGTTGCAGCCATCCCGCGCGGTGTTGTATCGTGACTGTCACAATTGATGAGGGGATTCCTCTCTTGCTTCTGCTCTATCACCATCGTCGGAGTCTGTCGCGTTTTCTCCCCGAGTTTTGAGTCTAGCGCCTCGAGTCCTGAGTCCCTGCGCTAGATTTGTCACCAAAATATTCCCCTGGGCTCTCCACCGCTGAGTCAATTCTCTTGTCTCTCATGTCGTATTTTCTACTCTACTCATACAGGTTGGGTATGGTACGACCGATACATCTCAAGGTCCACGCCAGGACCTACTTTTACTTGTTCACCGGTCTACTCGTACGTCGGAGGAGCATTCTCGTTGCGTCCATCGGCCTCCGCCGTCAGACGCAGTCCACCCTCTGTCTGCGAGAAAGAGTCCCGCACCGAGGCCTGTCCGTGCGAGTAGTGACTCATCACCGCGTGTGTCTGCGCACTCTTCATGGTCGACAGCGACCGTGTAAGCACCGCCACGTCCCCCACGCTCCCCGAGCCGACGCTGCTGCGCACACCCACCTGCATCAGCTTCAGCAGCTCGACCTCCTCCTGGAGCCGGCGTACTTGATCCTCCAAGGGAGGGCGACCGCTCTCCGACACCCCGTTCGCCGCGGCCCTCCCGGTGTACAGGCTGTGCGCGTCGAAGCTTAGTGGTGTGGAGTCAGGCGTTACCGCTGGCATTTCCTTCGCTGTCCGCGCGCTGCTGTCGGAGTCTTTGGTGGGGCGGCGGCGACGGCACACGAACAGTGCCAAAATGAGCACAGCCATCAGCACAACGCCTCCTATGACTCCTCCAGCAATCGCTGCGCTATGGGATTTTGACCCCGCTATGATCTGGGGAGGCAACACTGTCGCCTCCGCCGTAGATACGCTGAGTGCTGTTTGTGTTGATGAGGAGGAGATCCCCCTCGGGGCTTCGGTTGTTGGTTGGATGGTCGGGCTTGCCGATGTGATAGTCAGGCTCATCGGCAAGACAGCATTTGTTGTGCTCGTTGACGTCTCAGTAGAGCTCGTTTCTGGGTCATCGGAGCTTTGAAAGGTTAGACGCTAAACAAATCTCGTACGGCACATCTCACTCACGTATAAATCAAATAATCGAACGCGAACGGGCCGTGCGAGATCGTGATAACATGTCCCTCGTTCGCCATCCCCGTCATCGAGAACACAAGGATGTTGTAGTCTCCCGTCGTCGTCGGTGGGGTTGTGACGGTGACACCGGTTTCCTGGTCGCCATCCACGATGAACTGCGCCGTCTGGTCATACTCCACAGTGTTGATCGGCGCCGCAAAATATATATAGACGGCCGAGCCTGCAGAAAGATTAGAGGAGGCTCTGTACTGCGTGCGCCGGGGCATACCAACGAATTTCCAGAGGACAACCATCTCCGGGTCGGCGCTGTCGGCGCCGTTAATTAGGCCGGAGGGACGGCCGTATCTACGTACACAGTGACTGTCCCGTCGTTCAGCATGCTCGGGTCCCAATTCCGTCCGACGCATCTCCCGATGCACCCAACGGCGCCAGTGTCATTCTGGGAGGCGTACGCCATTTGTGGGTTCGCGTCGTCGACTGTGTGGTTCGTGGGGACTGCCCCGGCCAGTTGAAGCACAGCTAGAAAGCAGAGCGTGAGTGCGGCGCGCATGGGCGGGGCGAGTTGGTGAGCGGGAGGGCAGGGAAGAGGAGAGCCTCGCGAGGGACCCACAGAGCAACAGCCACCGTGACATTTTGTTGTATCACACATTACTATTCCCACGTTCTGTCACCTGGCAGCTCGGCACAGGCCAAAGGGTATCCGCCGGCTCGGCAGATTGCCTGGCATCGACAGCGGAGATGGCGGAGTTTAAAAAGGCTTCAGACGGACGGACAACGTAATTACTCGTATTTTAAGCAGATGCCCTGATTTTATGTGCACCTGTTTGTATACCTCCTCATTTGTACAGTTTTTCTCAGCCACTCTGAACCTTATAGATATCGACAATCCAGTTTCCTTTTATTTTCTAGGGTCCTCCCACACAAAGATCCTTATCAAGGTGCTCAAGGCGCTTATTTATTTTTGACCTCGCCGATCACCATTTACCTCCGCATAGCTCCCTGCCGCTCAATTCCGAGAAATCTCGCGGCCTTTTCTCTCGCGCTCAAAATCCGTTGATAAGGGAGGGCTGTCCGAAAGCCTTCTTTCGTTCTTTCCCCCATCATCTCTCCCTCCCACAATTCTTCTCTCTCCCTCCGATACGTCGTTCGACCTGATTTTCTGCCCGGGTCAAACCACCACAAGACCTCGCAAGTGTTCTGGCTCCAAAATATTCGGGTGACACGTCAAGGCGCTCAAGCCACTTCCCGTTACGTGTCAAGACGGACAAGTACTGGAACATTGTTGAAGACAAACAAATTGTCGAAGATAACTCAATGTCAGGACGCAATGAGATCCTGCAACATTTCAAGGCTCCAAATGAACCTGGATTCTTCAGCTTACTTGACGTCTACTCGTGGCTGACATAAGTGATGGCCGCTCGATCGTGTGATGGTTGTTTCGACGCGTTGCTCCACTCTCACTACCATTCAGCTCATACCACAATGCCTAAGGACGGCCTGTACACTACCATGATACTGAAACCAAAAGCCACTTCATTGGTGCTATGCTTGTCAAGGAAAATATCAAAGAGAATGCAGCTACATTCAGGATACCTACGAAACAGCGCGGAAAATCTGGAAAAAATACAAAGACACTGGAAGTATTGAGAACGCCTCGAGTGGTCGTCTCAAGACCATAACTCCCCTCATGGAACATCAGATCCATGAAAAAGCCCTCCGAAACCGGCGAAAACCATTCACTGACATTGCAACGAGATCAACCCCCCATCAGCGCCAAGTCGGTTGCGAGAGTCATGGCCAAGGACGGATACCATCGACGGGTCGGTAGAAAGGTGCCATTCCTTACCGTGGTCCAGAAATGCAGCGGGAGGCATGGGCGAAGGCGAACAGTGCGCAGGACTGGACCCGGGTCATTTGGTCTGATGAGTGCTATGTGCATCTCAACGACAAAAATGGCCGGATCTACCTCACAGGCCGGCCTGAGGAAGTGTGGGAGGAGGAGTGTCTTGTGCCCACATTCAAGCAGTCGAACATCCGGGTAATTATCTGGGGATGCGTCGCAGATGGGTGGAGGGGCCGTTGGTGGTTTTGGAGTACCCTGGTGGGAAAGGAAGGGGTATGACGGCAGCTAGGTAGCAGGAGCAGGTGCTTGAGGGCCATCTGGTGCGGGTTATGAAGCAGCTAGGGAGGAGGCGGGCTGGACTCAGTTTCAGCAAGATGGTGCACCATCACACAAAGCCAAGTCGACGCACAAATGGTTCTCAGACCATGATATCCCGCTATTTCCCCATTAGCTCTCCTGACCTCAGTCCCATTGAGCCAGTCCACCACCTTCGAAGGCCTCAAAGCTGTTGTCCTTGCCGAATGGGAGAAATTGCCTATTGAGGCAATAAACCGGCACACGGGCGGATGCGAGAACGCGTAGAGGCAGTTTTAGAGGTGAAGGCGGGCACACAAAGTTTTGAGCTGCTAGAGTTTGTCGTACGAGCAGAAGAGAAATTTTCATTATGACATTTGTGACCGTCCATCACTTATGTCAGCCACGAGTAATTGACCGCTTTTATTTGCCATTGCACTATCCTTCGAGTCCGATACGTTAACGAAGACCTGGAACTTTCCTCCAAAAAACCAAGTGCAGTCCGTTATCACCCACGGTGCGTCTCTCCCCAGTACATCTTCCACATCTTCATCGGCAAACCATACCTTGCGTTGAATGTGTACCATGCAGTGGGAATGGCTACGTTAACATTTATTCCGTGCTCCGCTAGTGCCGGTACCAGTGCCTCGTGTAGACGTAGCGACGCATGAGCATCTATCGCAGTGTCTGTGAATGGTGTGAGCCTTGCGAAAGACTTTCTGTAACAGTCGTGCTTACACTTCTTTTGTTCTTCTGATATATCACCGTTCTCATCGCCTTTCCAGTTGGTCTTCTGTGATTCTTTGCCGACTGTGTGGCGCAATACGTCCTCGACGCACTGCTGGAGGGATAAATTGGTGAATGACGTGTCTCTGTACTTTTCTGCGAATAGGAGCTTTGCCATTAGTCCGCAGTCCACCACGTTGTTCATATCTGAACCCAGATCGTTCCAGATGACCGGAAAGTCGGTGTTAACACCTACGCCAGCCTTCACGATACTGGGTGAATTAATCACTCTTCTCAGTTCTGCTGGAAAGGCTCTGTTTAGGTTAGTACTTGTTTCGTCTGCATGATCATGATATCTCGCCTCTGATTTTGTTCATGTTTAGCAGCCATACGTCGGTATCTGTGGCTATGCATAGGCCGATATTGTCCCACACTATCTTGAACCCGTCGCCATACTCTATCTGGAGCGATTTATCCCGGACCTCTTGTTACCTGGAACGGTACTCACTGCGTTCCGGGCCCCTGTAGGCACACCCTTGCCTATGTTCGTCTACGTTCGGCTACATGGGTCAAAGTGCGTCGATCGCCATAGGCAAGGGGACATCGGCACAGCCTGCCTACATTTGCCTACGTTCAGCCACATCAGCGTACATCACGTAGACATACTTCACCTAAGTTTGTACACAGCCGTAGACACACCTTGGTCTACCTTGGTCTCCCCAACCTTCGAATTACCCTCTATGTTGGCCTTTAAAAATCATGTGTTTGCTCTTTCCTCTCCTTTTCATACCTCAAAGCCTTGCTCAACCAGTTTCACACCCGAGGATCAGGGTGGGAGGCATCAGGGATTAACCTTTCGCGTGCCGGTACCGGCGCTGCCCACGCACAGCCCCAGCTCCCCGTCCGCAGGGGGGTGCTGCACCTGCACCGCCCACCCGTGTACCTGTCGATCTCGCCCTCCAGGTCATTTTTGGCCCCATTAAGTGGAACAAGGATCCAAGCAACGGTAATCGCATCAATGCCCGACAGGACATCAGCAGCCTCATCGCTACCGTCATCCCTGCCGGCAACGATCTCGAATTCACCACCCGCCCCTACACCCCGCACCGCGCATACACGATTGTCACGTTCGCTTCCGCCGCTATTGCGGACTGGGTCATCGACGCGTGGGGCCAGGCTGCCCGTGGCCCATACGACGAAATCTACGCCGTGCACCCAAACACCTGAGGGCAGCTCACCCCTCCTTTATTTATCCTTCTCCCGCGCTGCGCGTGTCTCCGTCGTCGTCATCACTGCCACACGTACCTTTAATTACTCGTACTTTACCATTCGCCCAAAATGTGTTGGCTACAACGCCACCCCACTCTCCCCCCTTTATTATACCTTCTACCCGTCCTCTAGATAACACTAGGATCATTAGCATTCATAGCTGGAATATCAGAGGCTCCTTTCCTTTACAAATGAGCTGCCCAATCTTCCGTAAAGACATTGAAAAGTACGACATTAATTTATTCCAGGAGACGCACTTACGTCCCCAGCAAGACGACACAATAGAGCTACCCCACGGGTATTCCATTCTATCACGAACGCGAAGACCAAAGGCTTCGTTTGATAGCTCTTGGGGTGGTGTGGCCGCCGTCTCTCGCTCAACACTCAAACTTCGATACCGCCAAGATCTGTCTGGTCCAGACTTCATGGTGCTTCAATTGAACAAGTTGCTTATCTATAATGTCTATCTATTGCCTGAATCCTCCCAATGGGCTGGAGCTCTGGAAAAAGACCCTTGTGAGGCACTGGCTGCTTCAATTGCTCTCGCGTACATGGCACGCTTGTGTATTATTATCCTCGGGGATCTAAATGCTAGGACAGCGGCATTACTAGCCAACCGATTGCTCGACGCTGCCCGCACCTCGATGGACAAAGGCAGGGTCACTGCCCGTGGAACATGGCTCTGCGAACTCTTCAAAGACTACAACATCGTCTTTGTCAGCGGCGCCGAAACCTTTGGTCCTGACAGCGGAAAATTCACTTCTTTTCAAGGGGACCCGGAAAACAGTCATTGACTATGTCGCCTGCTCGCGCGATCTTTTCTCACAAATTCAGTCTTTCACTGTGGCGGATCAAGTTCAGGGATATGACCACGCAGAGCTCATTGTAAACTTGGAAATTGATATTGGAAGCTCAAATATATCGTTTGAGAGGCCTCGCAAAAAGCGCAAGGTCGAGGTAGTCTTGCTAGACAACACAGAACTTGACAAGCTATTCATCCAAACATTGGCAGCCGGCAAGGATGAGGAAAAGAAACTCCGCACACTTTATGGGCCAGTCTTGACTGTTACGACGCCGTTAAAAGTAACAATCCATGGCGCCTGCCTGAACGCGGGAAAGATTTCTGCTTCGGCTGGGTCTGCAACATACTGGGGTCCAGATGCACGCCGCAATATATCGGGAAAAGTTTGGGGAAACCAAACAGGCCCGCGCGCTGAATTGCTTGCAGCATTGCTTGCCATCAAAACTGCCCCAGTGTTCAGATCCCTCGAAATCTCGACTCGATCTGACTACGTTATTCGAGGAATAACGTACCATGATCCCCTCAATGACGCCTGTGGCTGGAGATGTAAAAACGCGGATATCTTGAAGCCGATAATTGCCTTGATCAAACTTCGCATTGCACCTGTCCATTTCTGCTGGATAAATCGTGAAAATTCTGCGAAAGACGGACATCTCACTAAGGCAGTTGAAATGGCGCATACTGCGTGCAATTTGCCCCGCTCTCATGATCCCATTGAGGTTGAACCATATTCAGAGCCACCAGCCGGAAATGTCCCACTCGAAGTTCAAAAGGTTACCGCGGACATTCCAAATAATCCAGCCCCGTGGAAGAACCTCCAAAGAAACCCATCAGCTCATCATTCCCACTTCCACATAGAGGGACGGGACAAGCTGGCGGCTATGCGAGATGCGAATCGTAAAAAGATTATGGAGGCTCCGAGTAGAGCAATCTTCTGGAAAGAGATCAAACGCAAGGCGGACCCGAACCGGCGCCGATTTCCGTCACTGCAGATGAGCTCAAAGATGTCTTCGAGAAGCGGTTAAACCCCCCAGCGGTACTGCCTCCTCAATTTGACTCGGCGCAACACAAGATCAACAAAATCTTAGCAACGCTATGCCCGAGAACACCGAAGACAACTCACCAGAAGGTTTCTTTACTCAGGCTTGGTCAGAGGACGATATGGGCAAGCTTAAAGACCATATTCGCAAACATTCCCTGGACAGCACTCCTGGCGAGGATACTGGCGTCGTATGTGGACCTCCTGGAAATTCCAAATGAAGACCTCGCGTACTAGCAAACCAGTGTGTTGAAAAAAAGGATGCACCTACAATCTGGTTTACGACAGCTCTTATTGGAATATTGAAAAGGATGAAACCGCATGATAATCCCGACAGCTACAGGCTGATTGCACTCGAGAGTTGCTTTTTGAAAGCGTTGACGATGCTTGTACACTGGAGAATCGCTGACTGGGCGGGATCACGAGGCTTGATCCCTCCATGGCAAAATGGTTTCAGACCAGGATATCGCACCAACAACAACCCTTTCATCCTCCGATGCGCCAAGAATGGGCTAGAGCTCATGGGTACACCCTATATGTTGTGCGTCGATGCAACAAACGCTTTCCCCTCCACGGACCAACCAACTCTGTGGTTGAAATTGTTCTGACTCGGTATGGGCGGCGGACGACTGGCTCCGAATGGTGTACAAGCGAATGGCCCACTATGCGAAACATGGTGATATGCAGTCCACCGAGTTCAAAGCCTTCATTGGACTATTAACTGGAGACCCTGCTTCGCCGATCCTATGGAACCTGTTTCTGGCCGATCTCATGATGATGCCTGACAAGGACGACGTATTCCTCGCCGCAGTCCGCATTTCTCTACTGCCCAGGCAGATGACATACTTCTTCTCTCCATATCTGCTCGTGGTCTTCAGGCCAAGCTTAACACATTGGAGCAATGGTGCGCTCGCAACTTTATCCTGATCAATACGATGAAAACTATTATCTGATCTTCGGAAACATTGCGTTACCACTCCCTGTCTTTATGCTTGGGCCACAACTCTCAAGATAAAATTGGAAGAGAAGTAGTCGGGGTTACCTTCAGGACCGATACGCGAAATATTCTTGCTGCCCACTACAAAGCCAAGGCACAAACGGCGCGGTATTGCGGACATCGTATAATGGCGATCGAAGACATGACTGGTCGGTTAACACCAAAGGAACTGAAAGAGCTATACATGGCTAGAGTGGACTGTCACCTCATACATGGATGTGAAATCTCCCCAGACAGCGAGGACATCCATGTAAAACAGCTCATCAAGGTTCAAATGCGTTTTATCCGCCAGATGCTAAATCTTCACCCACGATCCGTCATTGCCGCCCTCTTCACTGAAACTGGGATAATTCCTCTACGAGTTCGACGATTCCTCCTTGTCCTGAAACACCTAATATATTTTCTTGGCCTCGATAAAAAGGACTACGCTCGTGCCACTCTCGACAGTTCACTTGAACTCTGCGCAAAGGGTAAAGCTTCCTGGGCCAAGGATCTAATTAAGGCTGCTACACGACTACCATTCGACTGTCCCGTTCTCGTTCTAACAGATGTTACATCAATCAAGATATCGAGAACTACGGCAAAGCGGTGAACACGCTCATGCAGGAATGGTTGCAGGAATCAGTTAACTCGAACGAGAAGCTCTACTTGCTTCGCGGACGACTAGAACCCAAAAGATAAACCACCAACACAGATTACATCGAAAATGCGGCACTACCTAACGATGGTGAGCACTCAAGTGCATCGAGAGGCCTTGACCTCTCTACTGCTCTCTACTCACCGTTTGGCCCTCTAAATTCTGCGTTATGTGGATCACGAACATTTGCCCGTGCCCAGGTCGGAACGTCTTTGCAGGTTCTGCAAGATGGAAGTTGAAACCCCGGAACACGCACTAATTACTTGCACATCCTCTGAAGCAATAATTCAACTGCGCTCCATATTTCTGCCTCAACTCTTCCACAAAGCTCCACACCTCCAAAGTCTCATGGTCCAACTCTCCAATACTGAGTTCTTGAAGGCCATGATTTATTCCCGACCGAGCATTGCACTCGTGGCAAAATTTGCGTACGATGTCCTTGAGGTTTTCTATTCTACTCCCGTCTCACGGCCTTGAGCTCCTCTGAGGTCCTCATTTTCTACTAACTGCTTCTCTGTTTGTCCTTTAGTTCTACCGCGGCGAGTCGAAAGATTGCGACCGGAGCTCGGCTACGGGGTGATGGAGGAGTCCAGGAACATTAGTGTACACTAGTGCCTGTACGCTTAGATAATTCCTGGGCCCCGGCGTTCCTCAGCGGGACCGGCCGTGTAATCCTACCTACCTACCTACCTACCTCTTACATCCATCAGTGATCAGATATATATGAACACGGCCACGTAGTTATGCATCTTTCTTCCTTGCCTTCGCCAGCATTCACCTTATTCACCGTTTACAGATCGCCCTCCTCATCGCCAATGTCCTCCCTAGCCCCAAACTGTGTGGCAACTTTCCCCGGTATCGGCGGTGGATTCAATGGTGAGTGATCAATACGTGCTGCATGCCCCTGTCGTTCTGTGCCCTGCTCCCCAACGGGAAAATGCACTTCTCGCATATTGGCTCATCCATTTGAGATATCGGTGGGGACGACATGTACGTTCTTGTATTCCTGGTTTCATCTTTTACGGTGTCATCCATCTTTAGTATTTCAGGGTACGATGAATTAACTTCGAAGTGAAAGTGAGACTGACATTAGAGATTTAAGGGCATTCTATTGTTTCAGGATATGATGAAGTATCTGCAGGTGAAAGTGAGACCGGTATCGCTGAAATCACGGACATTGATCAGGGTTCTAGCATTCTCCCACGACTTTCGCTTCTTCGATCATCATACGAAATTGTGATGCATCCTTTCATCCCTGGATCTTTGCTCCCGTCCATAGGTTCTGTTTATTTGGTGGTCGGTCATCGTTTTCTCGTACGTGGCACTCGCAATGCACGTCGATCTTTATAAGGCCGGTCGCCTCATGTTAGTACCACGATGCGATGGCATTAATGCGGCAACGCATCTCTCTGTCGCTCCTGTGTCGCATAGCAAGCCACAGAACTGGGGGACTTGTTGATGTCTCCATTCCCTTGTTACGGATAAATATTTCTGTAGAGACCCAGTTTCAAGCCGAAGCACGCTGGTGCACAAATAAAGGCTGCCCCAAAGGCTGTCCCGCCACGCAGAGACGAGATTCAGGGGTCACTGTGCACCGGAGTTATGATGTCTCCATCCTACTAGGAATTGGGAATACGGCTTGTTACCCAGCATAGATTGCAGCCTGTGAGCGCCTCGAGGCAGGTCTCCTGCAATACTCCTTACATGCTACTGCAGTGCTCCTCCCACTGACGGGGAATGCGGAGTGGGATTGAGACTGAAAACCAGCTTTACCGCCGCAATTCAACCGGGAGACTGGAGCGCCACAATGGTGTAGAGGAAGGTCAACGGTCTTTCCTTCAGCGGTCTAGGTATCGTCCGTTGTGATGTTGTTTTATATATAAAACCAATGAGCTCGCCTTACGACCCGCACCGAACAGAAGCCTGCCCGAAATAGGATCCAAGTTCAGTCGGACTGTGCAGAAGCGCTCCAGCGCCATGGGTTGTGATATTCCTTTGGCGGGCTCAACTGGTCGAGTCCGGGTGGTATGAACTACATACCATGGCACGTCAACCATTTCACCCATTCCATCGAGTAAAACAGCTAGTCCGACCCAAAGTGCAGTGAATCTACCTCTCTCTTTATAAAATTACGTGTGTCCGTCTGAAGCCTTTAAACTCCGCTTGGGGAGATTAGGCCCGAGGCTTTGGAAGCGCTCAATAAACGGCGCTTCCTCGGGGCTTTTGGCCCGATGATCAACTCTAAGCGCGCGCGCGCCTATAAAAGTGTACACAATGCCAAACTCTGCTTTGCCCGGGGGTATCAGCGTTGAACTTTCCTCAAGCGCCAAACTGGCGCTAATGCCAATTATCAGTCCGCTTTGGAGTATCAGCAAATTAGAATTTAGCAATGATGAAGTAAAGCACAGGCCAAACTATTGAAAACCTCATGAAATTCATGAAAACTTCAGTGTCTCACAAAAAGAAACCCATTTTTTTAATTCATGTTTGAAATTTTCTGGGCCCCATTTTTACCCAAATTTTCCCCCTAGGTTTTTTTGTCTGCACAGATCTGTTAGCCAATTTAAAAGTGAGTAAGCTGAACATATTTCTGGGTGAACATGGCCACCTAAATGAAAAAAGCGCTGAGGCCGTGCTCTGGCCAATTTGGCCACTAAGTTGCAGTTAGGTGATGCGCACCATAGCAAAATTTCACACTATTTTCATTACGAACATTTGTGACCCCTAAACCTCATCGATACCACTGTACATCGCAAATTATATCTCTTCGTTCGTCCGCTGATTTTATTATTTGTTTTCTTATGCAACCAGCTGTAAATCCAGAGTTTTTACATTTTTTGAATTTCTGTGATCAACAAAGGGGGAAGGGGACCGCGCGCGCGGAGCGGTCCCCTGAGCGCTTGTATTTATAAAATTAAACATGTCCGTCTGAAGCCTTTTCAAACTCCGCTTTTGGGAGATCAGGCCCGAGGCTTTGGAAACGCTGGGTCCAGGCCTTTGGAAGCGCTCAAAAAACAGCACTTCCTCGGGGCTTTTGGCCCTATGATCAACTTTAAGCGCGCGCGCGCCTATAAAAGTGTACAGGTGGCTGCCGGGTCGCTTCGCCCCCGGCATCCTCTTCCATTTAACGCCGAAATGTAGGGGTTGATGTTGAGAGGGAGTGGAGGTTGAGTGGACGAACATCGAAGCAACCCGGCATCCTCTTCCATTTAGTGCCGAAATGTAGGGCTTGATGCTGAGAGGGAGTGGAAGTTGAGTGGACGAACATCGGAGCAACCCGGCATCCTCTTCCATTTAGCTGGCGATTGCTTGTATTAGTAAAGAAACCGCCGCCGCCGCCAGTCATTACCCATTCCCGGATGTGGAGGGACAGGATCCCACCAAGCCGTAGCATGGTGCAAGCGCTATGAATGACGGACCAAGTTAGAACTAGTGGTCTCCGAACACGGCAATGAAACTTGACGGCCTCTAATAGCGAACCTGTGTGCCGGTGGGGGTATATCTAGAACCAGATCTCGATGATTGCAACTGTTGGCTGCGTTGAAATCCCAAAGTCTCAAGGAAGGCTGACAGATCTTCCGGTTGCCATCTAGTTGTTGGTCACGAAGGATCCCTACTTGATACCCGTCCTAACACTCCTCGATGCGCTCAATGATGCATTTGGCAGCTCTTTTGTCCGCATAGCAACTCTTCTGAACAGTAACCATCCATGTGTGTTTCGCTGGGTTCGAATTTGTGATTGATTCCTCAGCTCCAGCACTGGAACCATCAAGAATCCGAAAATCTGGTTTCCAGACACGAAAATTGCCCATACATCAATTATGGTCGTCGTACCAACAGCCCGAGTGAGCAGCGGACAGTGGTCAAGATATCTTCATGCAGCCGTAGATTTACGCGCACATGTGAACAGAGCTGTATGCGGATATGACAATCGGCGCCTAAGTAATTCGGAGCGCGCGGCGTTAACAGGTGCCGGAAATGACTATCAGCTTCGCGAAGCGTTTTGGGGAAAAAGGCGACATACGACATCGGGATAGCATCGCTTAGAGAAGAAGGTATAGAATTCGTGCCTTGATATGTTCATGCCAAGGCAGCTGGCTTGGGATGCACAGCGACCTGGTGAGAGTGCCGATTACGGCAACATAGGGCGAGGTGATCGGCAACTGCTGGAGGACCTCACCTTCTGGACAAGTACTGTCGAACCATTATGCGCTGGCAATCAGTATTGTCCCGCGCCGTCGCCAACTGAAATCGAACTCTCCCAAATTTTGATATTACACTGTCAGATCAGGTCAGATCGGTCTACCTTCTCTTGCGTAAACCCACAGAATAAAACGGCCCATTACACACGACATGATCGGTCTCGACAAAACCTCGCCTTCACCACAGTTGCTTCCCAGGGTGTTCCTCTGCCAGTAGCCTCCGCGATGTCTGCCGCCACATTAGAACTCGGTGGCACGCTGGACAATACGTACGTTTGCCTGTCTTGTATCGATCGTAGACTCAAATTCGCGTAGGATGGGATCTATGCTTCTCGGCGTCATTATGAGTGCGATATTATATGGGATAAGCCTCCTCCAGACGCTATTCTATTTTACCCGTCAGCAGCTGGTTTTGGCCTGCCCAACAAATAACTTATGGCTCACAGGATATGATCGAGACCCTGTGTACCTGAAGGCTCTGGTACACGTACTCCTAGCGAGCCATGTCGTAGCTGAAATTTAATTAGGTGGCAGCTACGGTGTTCCTAGATACCTTGCACTTGTCCTTCGTCATCCATACGAGTGCGTGATCGCCAATGTGGCATTAATTTCACTCACTGTTGAAATAGTGTATTATTATTTGATATCCAGCTATTAGTGAGTGGTGGCAACCATAGCGCGTGGAGAAGGCCGAGCTCATCGTTCTGTAGTAATCACGACGCGTTACAGGGAATGATCTGGTGAGATTATAGATGTGTTCAATCGCCCTCACTGACTCAATTGCTGTATATTCAGGAGTGTTTCCGTGTGTTTGACCCTCATTCTCGATCGGCAACAATGTTGATGTTGAACCCACGTAGCTCGAAGCACTACCCACTGCACTTTTCTTTTCCCCTCCGTCTGTCTCCATGAGTCCATCACTAAACAGTGACTCAGGGAATCACGGCCGGACTGGTTCAATCGTGCGTGTATAATCGTTTGCAGAACCATGCATTGACCATAGGTTGAGATTCTATGCCTATCGCATATGGAGGAGTGCGTTTCCCTCCTTCCGCAGCAGCTCTGTGCAAATCACTGACCCACTGGCTGCTAGTGAGCCATCGGAACGTGTTGCTGACCGGTGCTATCTTGCTACTCGTTGTGGCTACGGCCAGTACGTCATTCTCCGATCTTTACACCGAGTGCTCATTCCCTTCCTTGTTTCTTTCAAATAGCCTGTGGGACCGGTGCGTCTCATAACCTCGACTGCGTGGATTAGATTCAGCCAAATTAAACAGTATGGGTTGTCCTCGCGTATGAATTTTTCCTTCGTACCTGCATTTACATTGAAGGATTACAAGTCTGAAAGCCGGCACATATGAGAGCCTGCTGGCTATTTCGGTATGCATCTGTCGTACTTGCCGCAACCGACTCGGTCCGCTGATTTGAACACAGCCGCTCACGCTATCAATCAACGCCCTGTCCACGGCTGCCGATGTCATAATCACCTCTACTTTATGTTTCATACTCCACCGAACAAGACCAGTGTCACTGCGGTACGTGTCAGACCTGTTTCGATAAGTCAGCCTCTGAGACAAATTGATTTCCAGAACAGAAACAATGGTTAATCGATTGGTGCGATTTAAATCTCGGTTGTCTTGCGGCCCCGTTGATGAGTCAACCCAGATACTTTTCACGATCAATACGGGATTGTGAGCTGTGTTCCCACTTTGCATGTACTCAGGTTCTTCCTGATATGCCCATCCATAGACTCACGAGGTGAGGCAGCCATTTCTTTTCACAACCAATCTCAGACTGATGATCTTCGCAGCTTATGTGCCATCGCGTTTTGATCTCTGTGAGTATACCTTCTGGCTCTACTCTGTCTCAGTCGGATTTTCAACATTCTTACAGCTCATCGTATCACCAACGACGTTGATCTACGCCTCGTTCTATTTCTGCATTGGGCGGCGTAAGTAACTGGTGTGCGCCCCGTATTGCTGCTGATCTGATGACCGAAGTCTATTCCAACGCGCTCCTCGCGAGTCTGAACGCGAGGGACATCATCCGTGGGCATATCAATGACGTGGACACAAACTTCAAGTCCCAGACCTATCATGCACGTAGCCATTTTCGCGCGAAGTAGTCGCCGCGCGTGGCCAGGGGACCGCCGGCCCAACGGAGCTGGCCATTTAGATTCAGCGCGAGACAGAGCTGTATGGTGACAAGGAATATAACAAGAAGGAGTGTGACCGTCCTGAGGTATGAGTTCCTTTTCCCATGGTCTTACTGGTATTGCATATTCCAAATTGACCGATACAACGCCGTCGCAGTCCATGGACCCTCGAATACTGTGATAGATATGTAGACTGTTGAGCGAGTAGGAGCGGGGCTCTACAAAAAAAAAAAAAAAAGCACGGAGCCAGAGTAGCCCGAAGGACTTGTGTAACCTTGATATTTACATGTACTAATATACTAGTGGTGCCAAAAACGCGATGCAAAGTACGCTCCCTTCCATCAGCCTGTTCGGCGATCTGACACTGATCTGACGTCCACTTAACCGGTGGGCTAAGACGAAAGTAGACTTAGAGTCCTCCAAGAGTCCTCTGTCGCCGGCAGGAATGTTGTAGACTGGCATACAGGTGTGACAGATCCAATTTAATATCAATTGCGTGTATTCACATCTCTACATTTAACCAATTCGGTGCAAGGCCAAGAATTAGGAACCACTAACCCGACAACTCGCTGGACTTTTTGCTTCAGCCTGAGGCGGTAAACATCACTCTCCTGGCCCTCCAGGCTATATATTGTTTCAAAAGATTTCTCGAGCTGGGGCGCGATTTATTCTATTTACGACTACCTCAGCCATTTTGCCGATTTTTTCCTATGAATGGCCGGAGGCAGGGGTCTTTGAGCCTTTTATTAGAGAGTTTGCGGCAGCCACCGGAAGCCAC
>JARJLF010002438.1:0-38621 GCA_029378395.1 Mycena leptocephala
CTGCTCTTGTACACGCAAGTATTACATGCGAAGGGCGGAAAGGCAGAGGGGTAGGATCCGTCGGATGATATGGGAGCACCTACGAGCAAGTGAGGATCAATAAAGGGTAGGTCAAGAGAAACAAGGATTCACCAGCATTTTGCAGCACAACGCCTTGGGACAGAATAAATAAAATAAAAAGAAGTAGAGAAAGCTTCCTACCGCCCATAGAGAAACCAAGAAAGGCCGCTTCTTTCCATCCGAGATGGCCAATTAAGAAAGCAAGGTCGCGCGCAAGAGTCTCCATGGTAAACTCATCCATACCAGATGGGATGTTTGGTGGCGACGTCGAGTCCCCCATTCCTCTGGACGATCATTGTAGCGGGCGCATAGAAAAAATGGCCCAGAATATTTACCTATGGTCATATATTAACACTATGATTTGATTTAATTAGACCAATTCGTTTAAAAACAAGGATTTATTTGAGCTGACCAGGTCGGGATTGTGCCCAAGTCGTGCTGAGGCGCACCCAATCTGGTCTGGCCATGGCCACTCCGCAGATCAGTACTAGAGGTAAGGCTTTGTCGAGATAGGTTGAACCAAGCACTTCATAGGCCAGTACCGCGCCGTCGGGCAGTACACAAGTCGAATGTGCCATCGAGTCGAAAGGTACAAACTACGGCCGTCGAAGCGCATATTTACATGTTTCACAAAAGTCCCGAGCGCCGAAAGGATGACTGCACCCGAGCTCGTTGTCAACATTAGTGCACCCGGTGGCCCCATCGGGTGACCCGGGTGCAATCAGCGCCGGAAGCAATCATAATGAAAGACGATAATCTCATGTCGCGGGAGAGCGTCGGCCATCATACAGCCATCATACATCTTCGTAACTCAAAATTAGAATTAAGAACACGTAACAGATTACGATTGTAATCGCAACTGTGGTCTGGAACAAGTACAGGACGCAACTACGATAGTCCTGGACCAAAACCCTGATTATGGCACCAGGGCCGTCAAGTAAATTTGAAACTGTGGCTTTCCATCTGTCAAATCTTCTCTGAGTGCATTGTCTGACAGAGGTAGAAATGGACGTACTGTGATCTCCCCACCACGATAACTCCCGCGTTTTTTCTTGTTCTTCTCCTTGCGGAACCCTGCACCGCGGGTGACGATAGATCATTGTGGGCCGCTGCCCGTAATCATTACTGGGCCCCATCTGCGGCCATCGGTTAGCGTCAAGGAACCAAGAGTAATATGCCAACGGAAACGCGCCTTCATTTGATACCTATTATCCATCATAATAGTCGTCGAGACTTTGTCAGGATCGACGCGTCGGAACGGAGCATTGACTTTGCGGGCGGGCTTTCCAGCCCGCTCCTGTTGACATTAACGTCGCCACCTCCTCCAGGGTTATTGACAAAATGGCAGTTGCCACGGACGCGCCACCTTCGAGGTGCGCCGTTTTTTCGTCACCTGGGTATCGTCCCCGGGCTTTTCGGTCACATCGGCCATTGCTTTTCTTTCTTGACTACTACAACAGGGCGGGCTGCTGAGGATTTAACATCCGCGTCGGAAGACGACGATTCAGATGAAGAAGAATCTGAATCTGAGTCGTCCGATGCGTTGCGTGGCTTTGAGCTAGGAACAGCTTCCGCTGACGCGGACAATCGCGTCGCGCCCAAGTCTCCTGCCACGCTCTGGGCGGGCGTGGAAAGCGTGCGACTTGTGTCGCGGTCCTGAACAGGTGAGCTCTCGTCCGAATCACTTGACTCGTCATCTACGCACACCGTCAGTTCTGAGTTTGTGCATGAATGGAGCTTAGATAAGGTCCGCACCCGACTCTGACCCGAATCATCGGACGACGAGCTTGATGAAGTCGACGCTGTGGGGAAAGTCGATAAATACACCGAATTAAAAGATCGGTTGTGGATCACAACCCACGTTTTTTTATTGGGAGATTTTTAGAATTGGATTTCACTTTGGCGACGGTGATTTTGGGTTTGGTTTCCGGCTCCGAGTCGGAGTCGGAGCTGGAGTCGGACTTGGAAGAAGAGGCCTTGGAAGGTACCGGCTTAGTCTTCTTCTTTTTTGACGTGCTTGACGCGGAGGACGAGGAAACACTCGACTCTGAGGACGAAGAGTCGCTGGAATCCGAAGACGATGCTATGTGTAGACTTCAGAAATCAGGCCAGGCGCGACAAAACGAGACGCACAGTCCGAGTCGGAATCAGAATCAGAGCTGGAAGAGCTCGAACTCGAACTTGAACTCGAACTTGAGGAAGATAAACTGCGATATGTTTGTCTCTATAGCAATTGGATCCAATTGAAAGCTCACGAAGAAGAGGATGATGAAGACTCCTTAAGTAGCTTCCACTCCCGAATAATCTCATCTAGTTGTGGCCCATCCATAGTCAGGTTGTCTTTTAAAATGACAACATCTTTTGCAGCCTTTTTCAAGGCCTCCGCGGCTTTGGGATGCGACCGTTTCGTGAGAAAGGCGTGTATTAAGGTATATGTCGCTATTGGGAGTACTTTAGCTCGCAAAGAATCGCGGTTTGCAGGAAACTTACTCGCCAGATTCCCCTCCATTGTCTCGTTACAAAAAAGTGAAAGAAAGACAGGTGTTACGTTGCCTATTTGGGACTCAGGGCGATAGCTTTGACCGCAAGCATAACCAAACCTCCTTCTCAGGATTTGTAATCGATTCTAGTCTCTCTCCCCTTCATCGCTCCGGGTTCGGGAGTACACTGCTTGAATGTGCTAGCTCGTCCACATACGAAATATCTAGAAATATCCAAAGGTTTGTGCAAACACTGCGGATACGACTGTGAAAATGAAGAAAAAGGTAAATTCTGGTGTCTTGGCCCTTCAGGTTGCTCTACGGCGCTCATAATTGCGTCAAGGTACTTCTCATGGGCGCGTCGGGAAGCGGGAAGACCTCCATGCGTTCCCTAATCTTGTATGTCGACCGATTGGGTCAAGGTATTTTTCAATGACCAACTGTGACCAGCTCCAACAACCCCGCCTCGCTGACCTCGCGCCTGGGCGCGACAATCGACGTCGAACAGAACCACGTCCGCTTTCTCGGTGACCTCATTCTGAATCTATGGGACTGCGGCGGCCAGGACGCGTTCATGGACTCGTACCTCACGACGCAGCGCTCGACGATCTTCCAGCACGTCGGTGTGCTGATCTATGTGTTCGATGTCGAGACGCACGAGATGCGCAAGGACCTCGAGTACTACCGCGACTGCCTCGACGGGCTGCGCCAGTTCAGCCCCGAAGCAGCCGTATTCCTCCTCGTGCACAAGATGGATCTCGCGCGCGATAAGGGCGCGACGTTTGAGCGCAAGAAGAAGGAGCTGCAGGAGCACAGCGAGAAGCAGGGACAGCCCATCACGTCCGTTACCGTGTTTGGGACGAGCATCTACGATGAGAGTCTGTATCGGGTAAGCGGGATGCTAGCTATTCTTGAATCCGTCCTTTACCGACGCCTCTCTTCCAGGCATGGTCCAGCATAGTACACACGCTCATACCGAACGCTGCCGTGCTGTCCAAGCACCTCACAATTTTTGCTGAGGCGTGCAGCGCAACGGAGGTGATTCTCTTTGAGCGCACGACATTCCTCGTCATCGCGACGAGCACTCCGCCCACGGCGCCTCCCCCAGAAAGGGCTCCATTCCAGGAGCTCGAGGCGACGCGGTACGAACGGACGTCAGAGCTCATCAAGGCCTTCAAGCACTCATGTTCTCGCGTCCGGGAGGAATTCCATTCGCTCGAGATGGAGCTTCCCGAATTCTCGGCCGTCCTGGATGAAATGACCAAGAACACGTACGTGCTAATAATCGTGCACGACCCTACAATAGGTGCCCTTCTTCTCCTACCGTGTTGTCCGTATCACTGATGCCGCGCAGAAACGGCTGCCTTGAAATTGAATATTCGGATGGCAAGGCGGAAGTTTGAAGAGCTGCAGGGGCTGACTTAAGACGACGGCGATTTCTAAATTATACTCATATAATTTTGCTCTATGTGTACTATCTAATTCTCTTGGTCGAATACATGATCCTGCTTTTTGACGTTACGGAGACGTGTCTGCCAGTGACATATGAGTCGAGCCTCAGAGCCTCAGTCCTCTTACTCCAAACATCCCGAAAAACAAAAACAAAACAAAAAAGAGTCGAGCCTCAGTCGACGAATTCTTCGGCCGAGTACCACGTGACGGCGCGAAAATCGGAATTCTGAATAAGCGCCGAATAAAAGTCGCTAAGCGCCCGGGCGCTTGTTGCACAGAGCTCGTGAGCGCCTCGTGTTGGTCAAAGCCTTGCGTCCTCCCTATATCCTGAGCTGGAGCCTGGCTCAAATCCAGCATCCCTCTCTTTGCTCACCCACTAGTACTATGTTGCGCCCAATGACTCGTCTCGACATTCACCCAATCTCTGAATGTTAACAAAGTCGTAAGTCATATTCCTCCAATTGCCAGCTATAACACCATACTTATACGATACACGATAGATTTGAAACGAAGTAGAAAGCAGCTCCTCTACTAATCACTCATCTTTCATCCTATCGGATCTGGCATACTACGAAAGGGTATCAGACTCGACCGACTCTCTTTGTTGGGGCAAAGAACTTGCCGGAATGCACGTTGTTTTCCATGTTGACAACCAAGCCGTTCACAACGGCATTTCCAATTTCTCCATCAGGTCGTCGCCGACAATGGAACTGCTTCGCCAATTCCTGGCGCTCGCATGCCGGCTCGATTTCACATTTTCTTCTGTTTGGTTACCCTCTAAAGAAAACGTGATCGCTGATGCTGCCTCTTGTTTTTCCTTTTCACGCATGTTCCAACTCGCACCCTACCTCAATCCGCAGCCATCCTCGAAGCTCCTCCGGACTGGTGGTACGAGCAGCACTCAGCCTACCCCAAGACCGTCTCATTTTATTTATGGCACGGGCTCGCGCAAGGAACCTGAAAAACCTATTCAACCGGACAGCGCTCATTCATCAACTGCGCCAAGCTGCACAGCTTGTACAACCCCGACGGTGCCATCCTTCCCGCTACCCAACCCGCCATCATGTACTGGATTGCCAGCCTCGGAGGTAAAGTCCAGCCCAAGACTATTAAAAATTACCTCTCCCACGTCCGCTCCCTCCACGTCGACGCTGATCTCCCGTTTTCGGTCACCAAATCACCAATCGTCCAACGCCTCATCCGCGGCATCAAACGCTTCCACGGCGAGAAGGATCGAAAGCCGGTTCAGCCCATCACCCGCTCCATTCTCCTCGCCATCCTCGCCCAGCTCCGTCCCAGTATTATCCCAGGACACGCCACCCTTTACGCCATGTACTGCCTCACGTACGCTGGGCTGCTCCGCTCAGGCGAGATCACCGCTGGCTCCAGGAAATCAGACGCCAGTCTCAACCTCACACGTGATGCCGTCCAATTTTTCCCCGATTTTGAAAACTGCACTCACATCGTTCTTACCCTCCCCGGCTCTAAGACTGACCCATTTCACAAGGGGGTCTCCCTCACCATCGCTGCCGCTCCCGGCCACGCGTCGTGCCCCGTTACTGCTGTCAAGCGACTTTTTGTCAAATTTCCGCGCCCGGGTTCCGCACCCTTGTTCGAAGGACTCGACGGCAAGCCCTTGCATTACAAGGTTTTCGTCGCCAGAATCCACATCACCCTTACTGCCGCTGGGATAGATCCCTCGGGTTTCGCTGGCCACAGCTTCCGCCGCGGCACAGCTTCTGAAGCCGCCGCCGCTGGGTATAGCGACTACGAAATCCAGCTTCTCGGCCGCTGGCGAAGCGATTCCTACAAACTCTACATCGAAAACTCCCCTTCCAGAATCCTGTATCTATCATACCAACTCCACCTGGCTCATCCTCATTCTGTTCCTTTCGAACCTCCGGCTCTTCGCAACTACACCTCCTTGGCTTGAGTCTGATCCACGCGATCAGCTCGAGAACTTTGGACCCAATATTCATTTGATCCCAAAAACTCGCTCCTCTTCTCCTCTCCTTCTTCTGGCGTTTCACGACGAAGCTGAGTAAGAAGGACCGGAAAGTACTGCCGAGTGGACCGGATTTTGATATCCACCGGGCACAAATTTCATACAGGGAGGACAAGAAGTATATAGAGGACAGACGGAAAAGTATTTTCCATGGGACATCAAACCGAAAAGGGGTGAAAGGAAAATGTTGGACAAGAGGACCATAATATATTTTGAGAGAGACATAGCCGCTTGGTCAGCAGAACACAAATATCTTGGCCAGGACAGAAACCTCATTCCTGGGGACATTAATAGTACACGCCCAGCAACATCTGGAGCCGAGATTAACTCACAGGCCAAGGTGTGATCAGCCAAGCGCCATCAAAGATCAACCCTATGCAGTATGTTGGTGTTTGTCACCGTCATTGATCCCACTAGCATTGAACATAACTGATGGACGCAGGATACATCTAAAACAACACGAGTACGGGAATGTCAATTAAAGTATTTATGTGGCCTGAGGAGGTGATAAAAGTCCATTGAGTGGCTCTATGACACCCACATCCCTCCCATGGCCCCGAGAGTGATTACACATGTAAATGTATTATTCTGGATTAATTTACTTCCCAAAAATGCTTCAGACGCGAAAAGAGCAACCGAGGAACGTATACGCATGAAGAATCGCGCGCAGAATAGTGCACGAGCGCTTACACATGACTCTGCCATGGGATCAATGACGGTGACAAACACCAACATACTGCATAGGCTGATGGCGCTTGATTGATCACACCTTGTCACAGGCTCACAATTGCCTCGTCGTACTGCTCACAGCCTCACGATTGCCTCGTGGACTGGCAACTGGTTTCCAACCTCACATTTTCCAGCCACACCCCCGCCCCCCTCCCGCCCCCAGATTCAGCATGCCTCTCTTTACGCTTGCACCACTGCTCTGCGCGTAACCACTCCTCTTACTGTCCCATGCACCCGATATCTGATGCAAACAAAATCGCAAGTCGTGAGTCGTATTCCTCCAACTACCCTAGGACACCACCATATTCATACGGCACATGATAGAATTGGACGCAACTGTTATATGCAGTCCTGCAGTCGGCCCTCAACTATTCACTCGCACCTTCCATGCCCCCATTTCCATCTGATCTGGCAATCACGCTGCGAAATGGTATTAGAGTCGACCGACTGTCCCCGACCCCAGTCGATGGCGCCTCCTCTGCGAGAGATACCAGTCGGAACAGTGGGTAAAATTTGCGATGGCCCGTTTTATTGACCTGTGATCTGAAATTTCCCGAAGCCACACTACGCAGCCAAGTCACAACTGCGGTGCCCGATGCGTCACCTAATACGGCGGGCTCGATGCTCAAGCCCAGAGCAACCGTGCTCTCGCTTTGAGCGGTGAGGAGCCGGGCATAGGATGAGCAGGAGTGCACTTCAGATACGACCACACGATCCCGCATACTGGGGTCCTCCAGAAGGCGCCTTAGTGCACCCGGGGGGTCGATGACAGATATCTTGTCGTTCTCCATCACGAGGAGTGCGCCATGCCCCGATGAGAATTTGTAGGCTCCTTTCACTTTGCAATGCGCAATGGCTGGACTGATTCTTTTTTTATTAAAAGAAGAAAAAAAAGAAATCAAGTCATGCTGCGCTCGAGGATGGCTCAACTCACCCCGAAGAAGATATATCAATCTGCTCTGCATTCTGAGAGACAACCCAAGTTTCCCCCGAGAAATCGTCGCTACGTTCGATAGGATCCGAGATCCCATACTTCTTCGCCTTTCCATCCGAATCCGAGAAGATATTTCCCTCCTTCAAGAATGTGCCTTTCTTGCGCCAGAATGCCAGACCCCGGTTTCCTTGTGTTATTCTGCCCCAGTCTCCGACTTTCACCTCTATCTTGATCTTTACGTCAGTCAAGTGTTCTGCGTATCCAATGAGAAACAACTACCTCCGGATCCCAACTCGCGTATTTCCTGGATGCACGGAACAGAAGGTCCACGTATGCGCGTTCACTGTTGAACATTTGTCTCGAGTGATACTGGAGGAAGATATTGGGGGAGCAATGTCAATCACCTCATGGCACGGGCGTGCGGATTAGCTAACGTTATACAAGTCCTTGCTAGCCCCTGCACGATTAACAGGCCTTTTAACGGATGAGGCTGGTGAGAAGCATTGGCCATGGCGAGAACAAGGTAAAAGGGAGAATTATCATGCATATATGTATGTAGGAGAAATCAATCTAAATTGCTGAGTTTGCGATCAGTACTTATTAACTTGGCAGTGATCAGCATCTAAGTACTAAGTACTTACCGGCTGCTTAACTGGTTGCTTACTGCTCTTTATGTGTTACTTTTTTTTCTGCTGCGAGACCTTGATGCTTGTCGGCGGCCAATTCGAATCATCGATCGCGAGGGCTCCGCGAGAGGCTCCATTAATGGACACTTTGTACATTTATTATTCTGCACGGTGGACGAAGAGAACTTATTTACTAATTATCCTCTCTATATTGGAATTTTTGAGCTCCTTTGACATTCTTTTGAGGTTACCGCCAATTTGATGATCGACCTGCCAAACCAAAACATACCTCAAAAAGGAAACTTCATCATGAGCCATACCATCAAAGGTCTTTCTGAATCGCCAGTGCAATACGACGGCTCGTCCCTC
The DNA here is from genome assembly GCA_029378395.1 of Mycena leptocephala. Taxonomy (NCBI): domain Eukaryota; kingdom Fungi; phylum Basidiomycota; class Agaricomycetes; order Agaricales; family Mycenaceae; genus Mycena; species Mycena leptocephala. Next base: position 8,656 of record JARJLF010002438.1, read on the forward strand.
CGCGTAGCCATCGTGCACGCCCGCTGGAATGCAACAGTCATCGACGCCCTCGTCGCCGGCGCCGTCGCGAAACTGAAGGAGCGCGGTGTCAAGGAGAACAATATAATCATCCAGTCCGTCCCCGGGAGCTTTGAGCTTCCCCTCGCGTGTTCCAGGTCCATATAGACCATCTTGGATATCCTGGGCTCCATTTTGACTCGGTTTTGCAGGGTAATCGCGGGCGCCCACATCCAAGCGGCGTCGAACGTCACGGACTTGCTTGGTGGGCTCAATTTTGGCAGCGGGGGCTCGCGCACGTCGACGCCTGCGCCGGGCGGTGCGCCTGTTGTAGTGACGATGCCGAACGAGCCTTTCGATGCGGTCATCGCCATTGGCGTCCTCATCAAAGGTACGTCGCGGTTTCTCATTCGACAACCAAAACTCGTCCCAGGTTTTCAGATAAATGAATGCTAACTGAATCACGCTGTAGGATCTACGATGCACTTCGAATACATCTGCGACTCGGTCTCGCATGCGCTGATGAAAGTCCAGCTGGACTCGGGCGTGCCCGTTATCTTCGGCGTCCTCACCGCGCTGACTGACGAGCAGGCGCTTGACCGCGCGGGGTTGACGCCGAGCGGGCATAACCACGGCGAGGACTGGGGTCTGGCGGCTGTGGAGATGGGATCGCACGTTCGGCGCTGGAAGGAAGGGAAATTCACTTAAAGAAGAAGAATAAAAACAAGTTGTACTGTATACGAAAATGAAGGACCTCGACTAGAGATTCCTACGAACCGCGGATGCTCAAGTTCAAGATTTCTGCTTTAGGTGGACGGCATTCAGCTGACATCCAAGGCATTTTCCGTCATTAGTCGATGGAGATGAAGTCTGCATAGCTGTCTGCACACTAGCCGACCATCTCCTTGCGAGTTGGGTTTTATTTTATCATCGAGGAAGCAACGGGTCTTAAGACCATAATGTATAGACCAAACTTAGACGCCAGTCCAGCTCAGCGCTGTCAGGGCAATATTGCTGCAAACAAATCAGGTTGGAGTGCGGTCACAAGAATATACAACTGTTGACAGAAACTAGGATATGTGGCACTAAGAGGGCAACTAGAATGTAAAGTGGGGTTGACTGGATGTGAATGTGGAGGAAATACGCTCAAGCGATGATTTCAAAACAAATTGAGACGGTTGTACGCATTACTGTAAACCAATTTCTAAATGGGAGCACAAAAATCGTCGTTGTCGAGGACTCCGCGAATGCATTTGCCGGCCCCGCAATTCTGTCCGACGCGCGTGATAAGCCCTGCGTAGGTCCCATTCGCATCGGAATTGCATAACATCAAGGTGTCGGGGATGGCGGAGCGGGGATCGAGCTGGCCATTGTAAGCGGCCTGAGCAGTGATGTTCTCATATTTCGCTGCATGAGGGCCCAGTATTAATAGGGTCCATTCGAAGGCAAGTTCGAAAACTTACGTGAGAGAGAGAGGAGATACTTTCCACAGTACCAGAGGCCAGGCTTGCAATTGCCGGGCAGCGGCGTCCCGGCAATGGCAGTTCGGACGTACACGGGGCCAGCTGCCAACAAGACGGCAGGGATGACGGGGGGTGAAGGTAAATTTCATGGCAGAGCTAAGTTGTGTCGGATGTGAATCGTGTTGCCAGTGGGTGTGAGTGCAGTAGGCTGCTCCTTTTATACCCAACGCACGCCTCGGACGATTTCCCAATTCAACGGACAACGGCCTGAGTCCATTCCATATTCTGGTACAACGACAGCGGCGCGGAGCGGCGGCTTGTCGGGACCCAAAAACTTGCGTTATATCTAGCGCTAGAGGCAAAATAGAGATGAGACCAGGCAAAGCGTACATAGCTCTAGCATCGAAGCCAAGGCTCATTCATCCTCGTATTGCTGAACTGGCCGAGAAGGAAAATACCCTAGAGAAAGAGGGGCCTGAAGAAAATGCGCGCCTGACTGCAACACAGCCGTCGGCGTGGTGGCCACAACTTAGGACACGGGGGCCACAAATCGGGACGTTATCTGGCAACTTGCCATCCAGCGCTGGAGCAAAGAAAATGACCAGGAAAAGGGTAAATGGCTCTAGCATCGAAGCTAACTTGAAGTAATCATGTTTAAAGGCTCATTTAAGTTGAGCCCTGGTATTGCCGAACCGGTCGAAAAGGAAAATGTCCTGAAAGCGCGCCGCTGTCGGGGATTTGGCCATGGTTGGGCTGGTTACATGGGACAAGCGGGAAGACCCGGAAGAGGCGGCAGTCACATTTGTGACTTGAGCAATTCCTGACTTCAACCAAACTTCAACTTGCAAGTTTGCAAGACTTGCGACCACAGGATATGCTTGTCACCGTGAAATTGAAAGCATGGATATACATAAACTCTACGGCGACACCCAGACAACCCATCGTGAAAAACACACCAGACTCCGAGCCTCAAGGAGATTCCGCTTGAATTGTGATTTCAATAATGTGGGGACTACCGCCAGGACGGCGCTTCAACATGCACGAGCTGCATGCAGCGCTCTTGGAACGCATCACGCGTACTGGAAAGTGCGCCTTTCGTGGGACTGGAGCACTTAGTGTTCGATAATGGTGTGTCAGTGACCGTACGTCCGTTTATGAATCACTGCACTCACTATATATTCACGGTAGTTCATCTTGTTCATTTCTCCCCGTTGATTTGCAACGCATATGCCGCGGTGGGTTCCCAACAGGGATGGAAGGCAATTCAGCTCGATGCCAGCTAGCAATTCGCTGAGGTGAATTACTAGGTCTATTATTTTTTATGGGAAGTCACTCGCCGTTTAACCTTTGCGAAATACTCGGACGTCCGGTATCTGCATTCACACAGTTCGGTTCACCCGCACATACTACCTCCGACGCATTCGCACCATCTAGAATTTAGTTTGGTGCCAATCTGACACCGTTCCGGTGTAAGTATTTCACCGATGTGCCAGTCATTGGACTACAGAACGCTTTCAACACCCGGGTAGTGCCGAACCTTACTTTTGCCGCCCGTGGCTTCACTTCCCTCGGATCGAAGTTCGCGCCGGGAAATGTATCTTCGAGCTTTGAGTTGTCTTGGGTTGCTGACTGAGCCAACGAGTCGGAAGTCCTAACTGGCAAAGCTCATTGAATGCCTCTACTGCTGAATGTACTTCTTTTCACCCCCGTTCTGTATTCAAAAGTTCTCCAACGTCTTTGCCGGCGATGTTTTCGGGGCGATGGATAGCGCTCAAAGGGTTTTAGGTTCGTTTATTCGGTCAACTCTATTGGACTGCCCGAGCGCCAAAAGTTTATGAGCTGTTCAAATATGCTCAGAACTCTAAATTGCCCACGCGGCTTTCTGGTGCCGAACATTACACCTGGCGCTTTTCGAACATTCTTGATTGGCGATACCACATGAAATTTATGCGCAGGGGAGATAACGCGACTTCTAGGCCAAGATAATGCCTTCTATTCATTTCAAGTTTCCTCCGCCGGGGTGGCGACAATGCTGAGCATTTCCATTTAAATACCGAAGCTGTGAACTCTTTGCTTTGTCTCGCCCACCTTTTCAACTCCTCCGCCCCGAATTCGCACAATGTGGCCACTCAGAATCAGGGACCTCAAAAATAAATATTACAATTGGATCTGGCACCTTTTCATTTGTGTCGTCCTTACGGTCGTTGCCATTGTCGTGTCGTTTGAAATCACGAAGGACCTTGTGCTTGGAGATGTCGATGATCGTGTCCCTTTCACTGGTTCGACCGAATCACAGGCAAGTACTTGTGCTTAACATTGGAATCTTATTTATCGTCGTTTCTTCTTAGATCCGTCTCACTGCAAACTACCTCGAGGTCGACGCGACCCTCAGAACGGTCACGGTGGACTGGTTTCCGCAGCCTCTCGATTGTTCCTCCAACCCCGAAATGGTTGTCAATTTATTCGTTGATCCGTGAGTTCGAAGTCTTGCTTGTGGTTGTCATTCCTGGCTGAATTCTTGCACACAGGAATTTGTTGGTTCCTCTCGGGGTCAGCAGCCTTTCCACGGCCCGGCCCTGGACACCGATTTTCCAATTGAACACCAGCGAGGGATGCATTCGGACCAACTATGATAGCTTCCCCGTCTTCCGCACAGTGTTCAAGTTGACTGGCCTTGGAGGCTCTGACCAATTGACGGCTCGGACTGGGTCATTGCAAGCGTACCCCTACGACGAGTGAGTTTCTGAACAGCAAACTGCGGTCCCTCCGCTTCGCCACTCATTCAGCTCCAGATATTTTTTCCAAATTTCGATGTTTGCCCAATTAGCGTCAACGAATGCTAGCGTCGGCCTCATCCTCGGAAATTCTTTCGGAATTCCCATGTAATAGCTCAACTTGTTTCTACGATCGCGATGTTTACTAATGCGCAGGCAGAAATTTCGATGTCATCCTCGATAAGGCGCACTCTATAAACGACAACGACGGTATACTCCTCTACTTCAACGTTTCGCGTTCCACAGCTGTGATCGGGCTCGTTATGACCATTTCTGTTGCAAATTGTGAGAGCGCACATTTACTCTGAACATTGGATTTCAACTGCAACCTTTTCCCGAAGGGCTGGTGACCATTGCGTTTCTGTGGATCACGGTTGCTGCGTTCATGTGGGACAAGGACATTGTGGCGGAGATGTTTGTCTTGCCGATCGCCACATTGTTCGCTTTTACAGCTGTGAGGTCGAACTTGCCCGGTGCACCTGCCGGGTTCGGTACGTCGTCGTTGCGCTTCTAGAATGTTTTTATTCCGGCTCACCTCATTTTAAAAGGGGCCGTCGTCGGTCAGTTCTGTCTTATTCAATCATTTCCCTCCACAATTTATGGACCTACTCCCAGATTACTATGGAATCTTGCCGAACCTGGGATTGATAACGCTCTTCGTACGTGAAGCATTCCTACCAGTCTGGCGATTTCCAACACGCTCCTCAGACCGCGGTCCTCTTGTTTGGAGTCCTTTATCGTCGCATTGCGTCCTCGATCTCAGCGAGATCCAACAGAACTCCTGCTTCACCAGATATTCCGATGATCCCGACCGAACAGGGCGGTGGTGGTCATCAATCCGAAAGAGATAACGGTTATCAAAGTCTCGCTGGAAGGTCCACAAGTAACTTGCAGGAGCACTGAGGACGTCGCTGTGAGATCGCGAATTAACTTGTTTTTTTATGGCCTATAATAATAGTATATACTTTATATCTTGGATGCTTACATATCGTTTTCCATTGTTTTCCACCACTGTAGACACATGTGGCAATGAATAATACTGAAGCTCAAGGTTGCTGGAGCTTCAGGTGGGCGGGACTCGACCAAACTTCTCAAGCGTCCCATGTCGATGAATTTCTTGGCTGGTTAAACGAATTTTTCACCGCGGACAGTAAATTTAATCCAGGAAGCTCGAACTCCGCACGATGTGGGGAGCAAATTATGAGCGGAATTACCAAAATGACAGGAAGACACAAGGAAGACACGCAGGCCATGCTTAACACTCAAAAATCTGAATTTTGACAAGCGAGCTCGAAGAAAACTGACCGGATACATGTGGCTGAGCCCAACACCAAATACAGTAGTCCTTACAAGAAAGGCAGACGCAAGATTTCGACAAACCAAGAAGTTACTCCTCAAAAAAAGCCCCCATACATATCCGGCGTGTAGATCCACTCGATGCCCAGCGCACTGCACAGCTGGGCCAGCTCCGCCAGCTGTTTTTCCGACGCCTTCGGTCCCCGTGTCTGCGTGTTTGCCTTCAAATCGCCGACCACCTCCAGCTTCTTCAGCACTCCACGCAGGGGAAATTTTTCTCGGCGGAGCCATCCCGATAACACAGGCGCAGGCAGGAACATGAGCGCACTCCCGGAGAAACGCAGGTGCTCGAGGCGCGGCGGGAGCGTGTCGAAGAACTGTGGTGTCACCGGCACGCCGTTGAGCGATAATATCTTGAGCTGGTGCAAAACTGCGACAAAGTCGTTCTCCCACGGCTGCGGGTCCTCCTCCGTCGAGTGGTAGTCCGTGATCGTCAGCAGCGTCAGCGTCTTTTGCACGATCTTCAAGCATTTCTTGAGCTCCCCTATGGGGAAGGGCTCGAGCCCGTCGAGGATGAGATCCGCGAGGGCGGGCATCGCGCGCAGGAGGACTTTGAGCCCGGCGGAGGTCGTGGGTTGGCTCATGTTGGAGATACTCAGCCCAGTGCAGACGGAGGACCCGCTTTGCACGTCACGAGTGGCGTCTAATCCCGCGCCGATGGGGAACCCCGTGATATCGAGCTCTTTGAGGTGCGGGAAAGTGACAATGTTCTTGAGCCACCCGCGCTCGAGCATATCCATGCAGCTGCGGTACTGGGAGCCTCTCTCGCACTGGGAGCATCCCATAAGCATGATGTCCGTGAGCTTGATGGCCTTAGGAACCTGTGCGGCGAGTGCGGGTAGAAAATCTCCACCGAAGAGATCGAGCTCTTTTAGCTGCGGACACGCCTCGAGGAACCACTTCAGCGCAGTGGCACTGACACTACGGGGTTCCCAGCCCGGGCCAGTTTCGTCGTATCCGCCATCTATGAGAGTGCCCTGCGCACAATTCGAGACGAGCGACGCGCTCTTGACGAACTTGGCGAGGTGGGGAGCAAAGCGCAGCTGCCCCGTGAGCAGGAGAAACCGCTCCGTACCCTCAATCCGCACCTCGCGGTAGATGTTGCGGCGGACCGGGTTCAGGAAACTGTGCGACACGAGAGCCAATTTGAGGAAGTTCTAGGCGAGTAAATATCTGTGAAGGTTGAAGTTTATTGACTTGGGAAAGTTGCGGCACCTTTGGAAGGCGTTCATAATCGTATGCTCCATCATCGCGTTGTTTGTCGAGGAAAACTTCGTCGACAATGTTCTCCACGACGTCCTCAAAATCCCATAAAGGCATCTGAGTTAATGGCTTGGTGCACGTTCGTCAGTGGAGAAGTCAAGCAGAAAGGAGGGCTCTTACGTAACGAAGGCGCCAATCAGTCATTTCCTTTTTAAGTAGGTTTATTTCCTTTTCGAGTGTGTCCAACTCCATCCCCCCCCCCTCGCGATGAGCAATGGAGTTCCCACGTTTTTGCAATTGCACAGTGTGGGAGCTCAAGGCATCTCACAAAGGATGGGGATCAAGCTCTCCGAACGCAGGCCGATGAAGGAATTACGCAGGAGAACATAGGCGCTGCCTATCACCCGCCAGAATCCTCGCGGTGTCACCAGCTGTACGTCTGAAATATTCGCTCAGTGCTTACCCAACAAGGCGTTCATCTCTCCTTCAAAAAAAAAAACCGCGCCCCACTTCTACTGCCGCAGGCGGTCGCATTGTCAACTGTGTCTCTGGCATTCAAGTTGTCTATATGTGAAGAACTCCTACAACGCAAGCCTGTTTGAGCTTTGAATGAAACCCGCTCTGCCGCAACCCCACTTCTTCGGTAACGAGGATATCCTCGAAGCTATCCTGCCCTATTCACATCGCTAGTCAATTATCTCGTGCGCCTATGCCACGACGTCTCTCATCTTTCACAGCTCAGCAGCTCAACAATCCACCACAAAACACAGAAATAGTTTATTATATCCAATACAAGAAAAAAAGAAAATTCCACTGTATATATCTTTTACATCCCTACATCCCAACCAAAACTACCGACGTATGTAGCGTATAGCGTGAGTACAAACTTGATTTTAGCAATGGAGTCCGGAGCAGTACAAGTCCGTGTCCGATGCGAGTACAAGTCCGAGTACAACAGGTCCGGGTGCGCGTGCGAGGATGATGGTATGCGTATGCGGACGGAATACAGCTAAGCAAAAAAGCAGGGATAGGATAGATATGATGTAGGCAGGGGGGGACCGGACCGAGGCGAGACGAGAAAGCAAAAAGAAAAAAAAGGGAAAGAAAGAACGTGAAGGGTCGTGCGATGAAAGGACGTGCATGTAGGCTAGGCCATGTAGGCGGCGGAGGCGCGGATGTGTGTTGATTGTGGTTCCGGTAGCCGAGGAAGAAGGAGGATTTAAACGGAGAAGGGGAGTTAAAACCAGTGAGATGAGGTGGTGGTACATTCGTTCGTTCGTTCGTTCATTCATTCATTTAGTTGCAAGAAAACGTGGATCCGTTCGGCGCTTTTATCGGGGTGAGTATGAGTGTCGCGGTGAGTAGGAGGGTTCCGGTTTTCCGGCCAGATTCGAAGTGAAGGAGGATTACGCCGTCAAGAGGGGAGAGCGAGCATCTAAAAGCCCCCAAAGCCCTGCCCGTCCCCGCCGCTCCCAGGCGGCGCCGGACTCGGATGCCGCATCACACTCTGATGCATCGCCTGCACCCCATACTGCCCCCCACCCCCGCCCTGCATGCCCATCCCGCCCCCCATCCCGCCCTGTACCCCCATCCCGCCCTGCACGCCCATCCCCCCGCCGAACCCCATCCCCATCATCTGCATCTGCATCATCGGCGTCATCTGCGGCATCTGGTACGCCAACGCGTTCGGGTTCCCCTGCACCTGCATCCCCATCGCGCCGTACTGCGCGGGCTGCTGGTGCGCCATCGGCGGGGAGACCTGCGGCGAGTGCGCGTGCACGGACGAGTGCGCGTGCACGGACGAGTGCACCGAGGAGCCGCTACCGGGGCCCGAGGTGGGGCTGCTGGGCGAGGAAGGGCCGGTGGTGCCTTGGCCCTGGCCTTGCATCTTTTGCATCGCTTGGAGCTGTGCGAAAAAGAAAGAATAAACAAATAAATAAAATATAGGAGATGAGGAAAAGCGCACCTCATAAAACGCAAAATCCTGCAACAACGACGTCCGCGCGGGGTGCGTGTGGAAGATGCGCAGCATCTCCTGCCCCGCCTCCGCGAGCAGCTCCTGCGTGTCGCGTGAGTTGGTCACGGGTTTGCGCTCGGTGGTGTTCCTGCGTGCGAGGTACGAGCATAAATAAATAAGAATTGACATGATACGAAGGAAGAAAGAAAAATACTTACAAAAGCTTAATATGCCTCAAATTCACATTCGGTATATCGCGCACAAACACCCAGCGCACTTTGAACACGCCCTTCCACTTATCGGACGCCCACACGGTGCTGCTGCGCGTGTAGTCCACCGGCGTCAGCATCTCCGCCATGCCGCAAAAATGCCCGCTGTGAGGTGGGGCGTCAGCTATCAGTTGTTTTTTCAAGTACCCAAATAAAAATAAAATAAGAAATAAGAAGAAATAAAGAAAAGAAAAGAGAAATCGGGCGCATATATAAATAACGAGAAACGCACCTCGCATTAACGCTAAAAAACAAATAAATCGGGCCCCGCCCGCCACACTCCTTGAACGCCTTGTCGAGGCGCTTGTTCCCCGGCTCGGTCGAGCTCCAGATCTCGTATTTCAAGGACTTGTGCACGTCGTCCTCGGTGTAGGACTTGATGACGAAGTACCGGGCCTGTGTGGATTGTTAATCATCAATTTTTTTAAATAAAAATAAAAGGAAAAGGGAGAGAGGATAAAGGAAGAGAAGGAAGAAAAAAAAACTCACAAACCCCGGCCTCAAATCGAAATTCACAGGATTATACCCCTTGCTCGCAATCAAGCTCGGCACGTCCACAGGCGTGTTCACGAACGGGCCCTGCGTCGGCGTCTGCCCGCTCGGTACCCTACCTCCTTGGCCTCCTCCCATTCCCTGCCCTCCCTGTCCCATTCCCTGCCCCCCGCCGACGCCGACGCCCCCCTGTTGCTGCTGGAGGTATTGCTGCGGCAGCGCAGGCATGGGCGGCGCCCCCTTGCCCCCCTGGTACCCATACTGCTGCTGCAAATTCGGATTCGACGTCCTCAGCCCAAGCACGCGCGCATTCTCGTTGTTCCCACCCGCGCCGCCCTGTCCCTGTTGCGACTGCAAGAACTGCTGATACCCAGCACTCGCGGGCCCAGGCTGCGCGAGCGGTGTCTTACGCCCGTCAAAGTCTGTTACGAGCTGTAGCTTCCCGTTCCCCCCACCATTCCCATTGCCGCCATTACCATTACCATTCCCGTTCCCCCCGCCCCCGGGCCCGCCCTTGCCGTTATTGGTATTGCCCCCCACGTTGCGCATACCAGGCTGCTGCGCCGGCGGCGGGTGCGTCGGGTTAAACCGTGGCGGGTGCGCGCTCTGCCCGCCCACACTCACACCGCTGTTCCCGCCATATCCACCCCCGCCCACACCCGCGCCCGGCCCGGCGGCACCGGCACCGAGCTCCAGCCCCGCCAGCGCGCGCTGCATCTCGTCCACGCCGCGCCAATCTCCGCTGCTATTCGCCCACGGCGACAGACGCCCGATCGGGCTTTTCGGCTGGGGCGCCACCGGCGCGGGCACGGGGGCGGCGTAGTACTCCCCCCCTGCGTTGTCGTCGTACGCACCGGGGTCCTCCTGGTACGCATACGCATCCTCGCCCTCGTACGCGTCGTACTCGTAGTCCGCGGCGGCGGCGTCCGTGGCCGTGGCCCCTGCTGGTGGGTGGAGGAGGGGAGGGGCGTCTGGAGGGTGCCGGAGCGGCGGAGGGAGGAGACGGGGATCTTTTGGGCCTGGCGGGCGGCGGCGCCGTAGGTGAGGGAGACGTGCCGACGGACGCTGGAGGCGGCGGGGGGCGGGGAGGGCCCGCCGTCGTGCGGGGACAAGGGAGAGTTTGAGTTCGGGTCCATTGGATCGAGGGCCTCGGGGGGATGCTGGGGAGAATGTTAGTTATTTGAATGGAATTGAACGAGCACTCAATCTCCCAGGCAGACAAGATGGACCGCACTGGACCAGTACTTTTATCGACCATTGGCATTGGCTCAGGTCCATCAGGTACCGTTATAGACCATGCAATGCAGCTGCCCTGCCCAGCCCCCAGAAGTGGATAAAACATACGAACCTCATCTTCTACACCGTAGGCGTCAATGTCACCTTCCCAATCGTCCTCATCGCCTTCGTGACCGGCGATGGCGGTGAGACTATTCTTGGTATTGGGTGTCAGACTGCCGGACCTCGATAGTCCTGATGCCTGGGGTTGGAAGGCTGGTCGTATCCAGGTCAAAGTCAGCCTTGATCGTATAGTATAGTAACCCTGTAGAACGCAAGAACGCACCCCGGTGGTATCGCGTAGGGAGCGAGCTCTGGCGGTGCAACGAGGACTTCTCGCCGACTGCACCGACGCCGCCGACCCAGTCACCGTCGACGACCTCGTCCTCGTTCCAGTCCTGCGGGGCCTCCTCCGAGATGGCGCTGCCTGTGCGAGCTGTGCGCGACGAGGCGGAGATGGTGTGGTGCCTCCGTACCCCGCTCGAATTTGGGGGCGAGCCAGGGACTGCGGGTAAAGGATTTGGTTGGGACATGGCTCTAGTAGAGTAGGACTAGCAGAGACTAGATGGCCGTGCTCGTTGTCGTTTAGAGCAGAGTAACAAGCGAAATGTCAAATCAGCGGTCCGGCTCGGAGCCTTGTCCAAATCAATTCTCCTTTTCTTCGTTTCAAAAAAAAAAGGCTGTTGAGCTTCGCGGACACGTCTGTTTATATGCTTTATCTCCACCTTCTAGCGCCTCTTTAGCCTCCCGGCCGTCCTCGGCGATCCTCATGACCTCTCTTGAACAGAACCTGCTGCAACTGTTGTCGAGAAGACCCGTCCATGTCTTTTTAATCGTCTAGACAGCACTCGGATTGGATCAGTCAGTGACTCACCTCGACCGTTGGCTATGTTACTTCCTTCCTATCATTCATTCCATCCTTCGAATCTCTCATCTCATCTGCTAAGTTGCTTTCTGTTCTACGTGATTCAATTGCATGTCGCCTGCAACACCGGATCAAAAATTAATTGAATCCCGGAGACACCCAACTCGATATCATCCGAAAAAGTCATGAATTCGTCAACGAATACATGTGGTCGGTCGTAAAAGTAAGCGTTATACAAGTAGGAACATTCGTGAGCGTAGCGCGTAAGCGTGAGCGTAAAAGACAAAGAAAACGTGAGCGTAAAAAAAAAGGTCAAAACGTGAGCGTGGAAAGTAAAGCAAGCCCCGCAGACGGTACAGGTGGTAGTACAGAGAGCGCGGACAGCAAGATAGCATTTTGCAGGACGGGCCGTAAAGCGTAAGCATTTCAGGACTGCGTAAAAAATAAATAAAGTTTCGATTCGATTCGTTCGTTTGTTCGTCGGATTCGATTCGTTCGTGTTAGTCGGATTCGTGAGTCGATTGTTAGTTGTATCGTAACTCGTGAGTGTCGTTCGGTTCGGAGAGGGAGGTGGTCGTAGTCGTGAGATGAGAGTGAGAAATGTGGGTTTTGTGGATTTGAGGCATGTCGTAGGTAGGTAGGTGGAGATCATAAGGCGTCCAGCGTCAGGCGGGAATTGAAGGCGCACTAGATCGCCGCAACGGCTTGGCGCGGCGTCGCAGCACCAGCCCTCGCCGACGTCGGCCTTCCCCTCGGTCGGGGCCGGCTAATCCTCAACGACTCACCAGGCCTACACCAAAAATCAGTATCCGCGTACCCAGCGCAAGATATAAACGCACGTCATCATAAACGAAATCCCCGTCGCGCTCGTGTTATTGTTTTCCTTCTGCTCCGTCGACGCCTTCGTGCTGCGCTTCGCCCACCCAAGCGCCGTGCGCCGCGCAGCCGACGCAACCCGCGGGCGCGCATTCGGCGGTCCTCCAAACTGAGACCGCTTGCTGGGCGACAGGACCGCGGGCGACTCATACACCTCGCCGGCGTCGTCCCGCTTGTGCTTGGGCGGGCGCCCCGCCGGCGAGCCGTAGGAATAGACGTTCGAATTGACCTCCACCGCCTGCAGAGCCAAGGGGTGCTGCTTCGCACTCGCAACAAACACCCTATGCGCCGACATCACGGTGCCGGGCGACGCACGCTGATACGGCGACGCGCGCGACCCCGTCCTCGAACGCACCCTCCTCGGCCCCAACTCCGACGGCAGCGGCCCATAATTCTGCACCGAATGCTCCAACAGCGCCTGCATCCCCTCGGGGTTCGTCGGCGGCTCAAACTCCTGCAGCGCATACAGCGAAAACGGCGTGTCCGTCCAGATGCGCTTGCTCGCCGTCAGCGTGTCCTCCGCCTCGTGCCGCAGCGCGTAGTACCGCCGCAGCGCAACGATCCCCCGCTCGTCGTCGTACCCCACACCGTCCACACTCAGACTCAGATCGACCGACCCACTACCGCCTTCGGAGGCATCGACGATAAAGACGGCCTGCCGGCTCGTGGGGCTGCTGCTTTTATGGGAAGAACCGAGCGTCGACGTTGGGCTCGCCAACTCCTCTTCGATCGTCTGGTATACCGACGACCGCGAGGCGCGTGCCTGCGCAGCGGAATAGCGCCGCCGGTGCCCGTGCCCGCGCGCACGAGCGCGGACTCGGTCCGCCGCACTCATGGGCATGGGATGCGTGGTGTTGGAGAGCATGACGTTGAGCTGCGACATGTCGATGCTAGACTGCGAGCCGTCCGACATCGAGGCGCCTTCCGCAGGCGACAGAGGTGGCGTGTCGCCGCCCGAGCTGGAGGTCGTGATCGTAGACGAACGCGAGCGAGAGTTGGGACTCGGTCGAGAAAACACCGCGGCAGGGCGCACTGGAATCGACATCAGGGACTGATAAAAATGAAAGAACGAGGGACGACTTACGCGCCAACAGATCCTCGCCCTCGGCTTGTAGCGCGCTGTCCTCTAGACTCTGGCGAACGAGAAGGCCTTGCCGCGCCCTGATCATCCTCTCACCCCCGAAAGTGGACGAGGACGTAGATGCGATCGAGGGCTTGGTGACAATGGTCGCCCTGTTCCGTTTCTCGACGAGCACGCAAGGCGACGCCTCAAAGGCGGAGCCGATTGACCGCCGACGCACATGACCGCCTCCGAGCATCTAACGAATGAAATATTAGTTGTAGAAGGGAATAGATAACAGCACATACGCTAATCATGGTGTCGTCAAAGTCACCGCCATCCTTCATCGGACTATGGAGGCTGTTATTGAAGCTGAGCATGGAAAGTGGGCGGAACTGGTGGGGCGGCAGCAAATGACCATTCGGCGGGTGATGGTCGTCGTACCCAAAGACCGAATCCGAAGACATCGATGACCGATGACCCGTCTTCTCAAAGAGCGAGTCCTCCATGGACGACCGCCGCTCCTCGTCGATGATCGAATCAAACGACGACCGATTATGAAGCCCACTCTGACTCTCCGCCGGAGATGCAGAAATCGCGGGGAGGGACATGCCATGATCCCCCGCAGTGTCAAACATCTTGTCCCCAACGCCCGGCCGTCCGAGCCGCGCGACAGAAAAGTCGCTCATCACGGAGTCCACCGACGAGTCTTGCCGATGCTTGGCCCACGCAGCGCGACCGCCGTTGGCACCATACGCAGCGTACTGATGCGCCAAGGAGCTCCCACTGGTGCTCGTGTCATTCTCGCTCAGGCGATGGTTGCCAAAGCTCCGATTGTAGTTGTAGAAGCTGTTCGGCGGGCCCTGCGACGAAACGCTCATATTGGATTCGCGGCGGCGATGCCCGGCACGGGCAGCAGGCTGAGCAGACTGAGTAGGCGCTTTGAAGTAGAAGCTAGAAGCATCGCTCGCGACCCGCTTGCGCTGAGGATCCCGCGCGAGGAACGAGAACGTGTCGTCGACATTGATGGACATGGAGACCGAGAGATCCTCCGATGATGGGCGCTCCCGCAAGCTGGGCATAGGCAGCCCGTACTCAAAGGGGTCATTGATGCCGGGATTGGTGACGTGGCCGTACGAAGAAACCGACGCAATGCTGAAGAGGGAGTCCTGCCTCGCATGGGGCACGCGTCTGTTGCTAGCCACGGGCGGGGGGTAGAACGCAGGGCGATTATTGTGGAACTCAAAGCCCCGCCGCACCTCGTCGAAGGACTCGAGGCCCGTAAAGCTGATCCCCGACTCCCTGCGCGAGTGCATGCTCATCATCGACTGCCGCGCGTTCTCGACGGCACGGCGGCGCGTGCTAGAGTCCGAGTTGACGCGAGGACGGGGACGGGGGATATCCGCAGCGTGCACGAAGATCGACTTGAGTACCGAGTCGTCTTCCTCCATGAGTGAGGACAAGGACTGGTTACGGACGTGTGACGGTGGGGGGATAATATCGGACAGCGTCAAGGGCTTCTTTCTCTGCTGCTGCTTTTCCTTTTGCTGCTCCTCAGCCGGTAGCTCGCCACCAAACTTGAACTTGACATTGAGTTGACCATCCGACGGGCCAGCTGCGAAAGGACGAGGTGCGACCAGACTGTCGTCGCTGCCGAGGCTATCCGAGCCAGGAAGAAGCGTAGGCTCTTTGATATCGACGATGCGAGACGCCGAATACACGTCGACGTCCATGGAATTGTCGCCGACGCTGCTGGCCGCCATGGTGGGCTCCTTCATGTCGACGATTCGCGAGACAGACGAGGGAACCTGGAAGCCCGAAGAGCTTTGCTCCGATGAGGACGTCGAGGAGTCCGACGTGTCCTGCTTGAGAGTCACAGGAATGGCGGGCATGGGTGGAGGAACATCGACGGAGAGCAAGCCGCGCAGGTCGAGCTTCGCCGGCGTCTTGAAGGCGTTCTCCAGCTGCTCGACAAAGCTCTGGCGATCCGACCCGCCCGACTCATTCAGCTTCTGCAGCTCGCCAGTAAAGTCGAACGATTTCTTCGTATCCTCCTCAGACGACAAAGCCCCCTCGTCAATGTAGCCGTGGTGTGTCTCATCGTCGATGAGCTGTATATTGAGTATGGGGAGATCGAGCTGCGGCGGCGACGCCGAGACGGGGGGCAGCGGGACATGCGGCGGCAGACCAGGCGAAGGTAGCGGGGCGCTTTGGACGGGCGGCGGGGGTCGGAATGACAGGGTGTCGTCCACGGGAGACTGCGCCCTCGACGCAGACAAGATAACCTGCAGCTCGTCGGGGATATCCGAGTCCGGGTCCGACGCATCGAGCTCCTGCGCCTCGTACCCCGACGCGTCCGATCCGCCCATCGTTCCACCCATGCCAAGCACGCGCTTTGTCTCGCGCGCGAGGGGCATCCCTAGCGTGCTCTCCTGACTGCTCTTGGCCGATGGTGCGTTTGGGAGGAGGGACGACCGGTTCCGCGCATGACGCGCGTAAAGACAGGCGGTAGCCCGCGCGCACGCAGCGCGTCTGCATCCTCGACAGAACCAGACGACGAGCGCGAGCCAAACGTCAGCGAGGATGGCGCGCGCATGTCCACCGCCTGCTCCGCTGACGACAGCGGCGGTGACGCGGAAGCAGACGTCGTTACCGAGAGGGGCGGGCGAATGCGCGACGGGCGCAGACGCAGCGGGTGGAAGACGGGAGCGGGGTCAGGCTCTGGCGTCGGCGTCATTGTACGGCGATGCATGCGCTTGAAGGTCGCGTCCGTAGGGCTAGTGGCTGAATTGGGCGCGGCACCCGGTGGGGAGGCGTCGCTCAGGGTGGGCCATGGCGCGATCCGCTGCCCTAACATAGCTCGCGGCGCGGTGGAGCCCTCGCGCGCGGCGTATGGACGGAGGGAGCTGACGGAGCCATCGCTCGGCCGCAACATCTTGGACTTGCTCGGGCTCTCCTGCCATCCTTCGCGGGGGACGATGGGGCCCCTCCCCGGGGACGGTGTGCCGGGCGTCGCGTCGAGATTGAGGTGCGTGATAAGCTGCGCAAGGTCGTTTGTGGCGGCGTCAAGCAAAGTAAGTACACCTGCAAGAATGTCAGACCAGATGTAGCAAATCAGAAAGGGATACCCTCACCATCAGCGGCGGTATCCTCGATGATTCCGCGGGGACGACTCTTCGGCCTCTCATGTATCATATCGTCGGAGACAGGACGCGGGCGCGGGCGCTTGACTGGCGTCGCACTGACGATCTCATAATCCGCGTCGCCCTCCTCATCACCGTGCCCATGACCGTCCGTCGTCGCCTCTTCCACCGTCAGCATCGGCGGCCCGCCACCAGTAGCGCTCTCCGCAGCAGACGAGCGGCGCGACAGCCCGGGGAACACATCGCTAAGTGGTGTGCGCCTGCGTCCCTCCGAGGTGCGGCGACTCTCGCGCTCCAACTTCTTCTCCTTCTTCTCCTTCGCCCTCTCCTCCTTGCGCTCCCTGTCCTTCCCGCGCACCCGGTCCACCACCTCCTCCGCCCAGCGCACGCTGCTGCCGCTGCTCACGCGCGAGCCCGCGGAGCTTCCGCTCGAAAGGACGGACAGCGGCCGCAGACTCGAGTTCGTGCTCTCCCTCTTCGGATTTCCCGTTGCCGACTCCGCGCTCAGGCGATGGGGATTGACGCTCTGCGGCACGGCGTTATTCGGATTAGCGTACGGGACGAACGCAGGGCCTCCCACGCTGCTCGCCGTGCTTGTCTTGCCACCAGTGGCACTGCGCCCGATGGTCAGCGCGCTGGGGAGACCCAGGCCGATGCCAATCCCACCGCCACTGCTCTTGCCCAGTGACGTCCCGAGACCGAGCCCGAGGATGCTGCGCTTGCGCTGCACAGGCGAAGTCCCAAGCGCGCCGACCTCGAAACTGCTGCCCGAGCTCTTGGGCGCACGCTTGGCTTTCTTCTCCTTCTCCTTTTCTCTCTCCTTCTCCCTCGCCTTCTCCTCCTTGGCGCGCTTCTTCTCCTCCTTCCCCTCCTCTTTATCCTTCGACTTCGCCTTCACTTTCTTCTTCCCGCGCACCGTCCCCTCACCCTCCCCGTCTCGCTCCCCCTCCTTCTCCTTATTCTCCTTTTCCTTCTCCTCCCGATCCCACGTCCCCAACCGCGCCATACTCCTCACACTCCGCATTGCGCGCAGCGCAATCGAGCCCTCTTTGTCCTTCCCTGCCCCTCCCACAGTCAACGCACCCGGAGGCGCAAGTAACCCGCCCGCCGTCGGCGTCCCCGAACGTGGGCCCGGCACTGGCGTAGGCGCGCGCGATAGCGGCGTCGGCGTCGGCACCCTCCCCAGCGTCGAAGCCGGCGCACCCAGCATAATCCCGCTCCCCACCAACGCGCTCGCGCTCCGCTTGAACTCCACGGGCTTTGCCGGCGGCTTGGCCTGTGTCTGCGAGTGGGACGCGTACTCGGCCGTGTCCCCGCGCGAGTAGACCGCCATCGCGCTCGCGCTGCGCTGGAACTGCGGGTGAAGCTGTTGCTGCTGCTCCTGCTGTTGTCGAAGGAACTGCGCCTGCTGCTGAGCGAATTGCGACTGTTTTTGCTGGTGCGTAGGCGACTTTGGTGGGATAGACTTTGCGACGGCGGGCTGCGTGTACGTCTCCGCGCGGGTCATGGTCGCGTAGGGCGCCGACGCGCCTGGAAGGTGCGCGTAGTGCGACTGGGGCTGCTGCTGCTGCGCGCGCTGCGATTGACTGAGAAGCGCGACGCTCCCGGCGCTGACGCTGCGCTGGTAGTCGTGGCGTGCTTGTGCTTGCGGTGCAGGCGCGAGCGCGCTGGAAGCGCCGAGGGAATTGAAGCGTTTCTGAGCCGGGAAGGGCTGGGATTGTGATTGCGGAAGGTCTGTGAAGGAAATGTTAGGAAGACGCTCGGAGGAGGGAAGGGGGAAACAGCGAAAATAGAGTAGAGACTGGCGAAAGAATAGAAACAGAGATCCGATTATTGAGGAAAAGACCCCGGTGCAGATCGCGCACCACTCGCAGTAAAAGACAGAAAAGAAAAATTGAAGGAACAGACACCGACCTCTAACGATCGCGCGCCCCCTCACGCTCGGCACATCGACCATGTCGAGCGTGCAGTCTGGCTCGCCGGGGAGGTACGTTTGCATCTGCGTCGGCGCGTCTTGCCGCCGCGTCTGTGTCGGCTGGTGGTGGAAGTGGGACTCGAGCGTCGGCGTGGGTGGGAGGGAGCCTGAGGGGCCGGGAGCTGGGGAGAAAGGCATCGTTAGTACGGGAAGGAAAACAGGACGAGGAAAGAAAGGAAAAAGCACTCACATTTCCCCCGCCTTACAAAACCAAGCACACCCCCGTCCTTGTCCTTGTCCTTCCCGCCGGTGTCCTTTCGCCCGCGCGACGTCAAATTCCACCACTTGTCCTTCCCCTCTTTCCCCTCCTGCCGGCTCTCCCTCCCGCTCTCGATGGGCATCGCAAGCGGCGTAGGCGTCGTCGGCCGTGCATTAGTGACGTCCGCAAACACACCGTCGACCCTTCCGCGCGTCTTGGCCTTCTTCTTGATCAGCACCATCCCCTCGCCCTCCCCGTCCTCTCCTCCTCGGCTCCACGTGCCGCCGGTGCTCCTCATACTCCCCTCCCCCGCGCCAGCCCCATTATCGACGCGCACCTCCCACCCCCGCCCCGTCACAGATTCACCCCCGCCCACGCGCCGCACGATATCGCTAAAGTCCCGCGCAGTGTTGTACGGTGTCTGCCCGCCCGCGACCGCGCCCGGCGTAAACAGCCCGAGCACGGACTTCTTCTTGCCCATTTGCGCGCGCCCGGGGGAGATCGATATCGAGGTCGACGCATTGGGGTCCGTGTAAGCGGAGGCGTCCGGCGTAGGCACGATGAGCCGGATGCTTGGTACCCCGCTCGCCATGGACATCGCGCGTCAGTCTTCTTGATGTATTTTATTGGATTTTCGATTTTTAAACGGAAAAATGGAATTCGTGGATGTATTTGAGATGGGTCGTAGATGGCGGGAAATGAGGTCGTCGATGCGGTCGATGTCGTTTGAAAAGACGCGTCAAAAACGTTAATTCAATAGGTTTTCTTCTACAATGCGTCAAGGTCAGAGAAGGATATATACGCGACCAAAACGAGAAATATAGCGCACCTAGACAGAACTGAGGTTCGTTCTTACCTGGCACCTGGCTTGACGGCGCTGAGCTCGTCGTGGAGGACGAAGACAAGGCAAGCGACGTGGCTGTGCCAAGGTCAACCTATCACGGGACTGCCGCTGCCGCGTGCGGTTGTGTTTGGCTGCACCTTTGATGTGATCACGTCAAATAGGGGCATAAGGTGAGCAACACGTCTTCTGGTGTACATGTGTCTTTGTGCGATTTCGAGTGTTTCTGGGGCCGATTTATTCACAGCTAACGGAATTCTGGCGAAATCTCTCAAGCTTAGCTCGTCCCGTCCCCAAGTGAACCGAAGGAATGAAATGCAGTGTGAACCGAAGTGCATGTGTGATAAGAGTGAATTCAGTTGAGGCGCAAGATAAAGCAGCAGCCCAGAATTGGTTGCGTGTACGTTTGCAAATTTTCCTTCTCCGCAACGAATTACTCGCTCAATTTTGAGTTTAATTATAAATTCCTTTTGTAGAGTTCGAAATTTCTTGCCAAACGGAGTGTTCTTGCAAGAGTGATAAGAAATCCGATTCATTTGTGAAGCCGCAATAACGGTTTTTAAAAGTAGGTAGTGACTCTGAGGTGAAGCGCACTATAAAAAATCCCAGAGACAGGGAGTTGCGCTATTATTCCTCCGCGTAATTTCTTCATCGGACTCGAAGAGCTTAATTACAGGGTAAGGCTCCTTTATGGACCACCTTGAGCACACGGCGTGGATGTAAAAAGCCAGAACTGAAAAGAGAGGTAATGCTACACTCGAAAAGGAAATACTTGAAAGTGGTGTCTGATTGGCGCCCGTTACGTAAGAGTCGCGGTTTTCAATTGCCCCAGGAACTTGTAGACGCGATTCTCGACTATTTTGCGGGTGATTCTGAATCTCTGAAGATCTGTTCTCTGGTATGCTGTGCCTGGGTCTCACGCAGTAGATCCTACCTCTTCGAAAGATGCACTCTCCTCCCAACCAATATCGTTCTCTTCCGCGACCTTCTACGGTCCCCTTGCTGCACATTCCTGCTCCATTTACGCAGCATCTATGCACACAGGTTCTACTGGCACCCACACGACCACTGTTTCAGCGAAATAGCCGCAGATCTACAGCTCGCAGACGTTCGCACGCTTGAGGTGAAGATCAGGGTCGGCAATGCCCCGAACCTAGACGAGTTCTTCCTTACTGGATTTTTCACGGCCTTCCCCAAAGCCACGCACGTTTTCCTCAGTTGGGACTTTGCGGGCCCGCAGCCCGCCGCGCTTGTCGACATGATATGCCTCTTCCCCGCCTTGCAGGAGCTGCACATCCGTGAGATGTCTGGCACAGTGGCCGATCCCCGCTCCAGCGCACTCCCGCCGCAGGGACTGCAAAGCCTGAACCTCAGCGCGCGCTCAACGCATCCGATTTTGGCATGGTTGCACGCGTTCAATCATCTTCCCAACGTGAACTCTGTTGCCCTAAACTTTCTGGAGCGTTCCCACATCCATACCGTTAGGGCGGCGCTCCAGCAGCTCGGCGGCGCTCTCCACCATCTCGACATCACCCTGACATGGTGCATCCATGCGTCTGACTGTGCGTACATTCACCGTTTTGTATTCCCCTCATCCGCTCAGTCCATGATCACCCAGTCGATGGCCTAACCCTGTTCGACCTCTCACTTCACCCCAATCTCCGAACGCTGACCATCTGCGACTCCTCGTTCCGCTCCTCCGACCGCCACAACAACAATCAAATCATAATGTTAATAAACACACTCGCGGCGCCCGTGCTGCAGTCCCTCTTGCTGGACATCGATCTCTTGCTGTACTCCGACTGGGCAGCGCTAGATGTGTTTTTGGGCCCGGCACGCTTTCCGCGCCTGCGAAGCGTCATTTTCAAATGTAGCGCCCATGGTGATCATCCGTCCGCGGGGCACCAGTTTTTACGGCGCGCGCTGCCTTTGCTCGGGGCTTCTGGGGTGCTGCGGACGGAATGGTAGGTCGATTTTGTAGTGATGGGTGCCCTTTCGCCGTGGACTCTGGCGAATCCCCACCAATGTCCTCGTCAGTACTTATAACCCTGGTTTTATATCTAGATTGGTGCTTTTCAGGTGAATCACATATCACAAGTATCTCCCGACTGACTTGGCGTTACAGTATTAGACAGGTCTGTACCTTTAACTCGGGTGTCCGCGTCCCACTGGTTCCTCCGAGTCTCGCAAGAACACCCAAACGCCGCTTCCCCCGATCGCTTATCGATTCTGTCACTCAGAGATGTCAGCAAAAGAACAGCAGATTTGGAGACAATTTTTTCTCCACTGCAAGAAAATAGGCGCTCACGCGTTCCTGACCCGCGGTCGGATCAAACATCAAGTATCGTAGCCGGATGGAGATTCCGATGATACTCAGTCTGAGTCACAGCACATCCTCTTCGAGCCTCAGGGTGTTCAAACAAGGTGTGCTGAGGTCATTCAGCCTTTCGAAACAAGCTGAAGATTTTGCTTTTCAGCGAAACAAGAACTAGAGCGGACCACAGACATCAACTGTGAAGATGACATCGAAACTCGATTCACAGGCTCCTTTCATAACAAGCCGGCCCTAAAAAGAAATCTACCCGGCCAACGCAAGGTGCCAAAATCCCCTCCACCAAACTTGGTTTAAATGGGTTGTCAGGTAAATTTGGGAGGTCTTTGTATCCGACGCAAATTGTATTGCTCTCGCCTGCTATAGCTTTTGTGGCATGAATAGGGCCTAAGCTCAGACACTTTTGGATTACCACACTGGCGTCTAACTTGGTCTAACTAAAGCTGTCAAATCGATTAAGCGACTTGAGACGCGTCGCGTAATTGCAGACGTTTTATAAAAGGCCAACGTCAAAGGCCCCACGGTTCTTCACGCGACGGTTCCCAAGCCCCCACCCTCGTTCCCTGCGTTTGCAGATCCACGACCGCTGGGGTACGTCCATTGACGCTTATTGGGGACTCGTATTTTAATGTTCGATGGAGGTTACACGGCGCTGATAGGAAATGGCGTTCAACCCATACCTCGAGGTTGAGTCTACCTCCCCTCCCATTTCCCCCAATCGCGCCAAACCCAATTTCCCACCATCGTTCAGTTCCCCTCCTCTTTCTCCTAACCGCACCAAAAAGGAAGATCCGTATCGGCAGCACACTTCGGAACTACCGACGCTTCCATCCCAGTATGCATCCCAGCATGATACGACCAAACTAGGGTACTATCCCGCCTCACTTTGCGTCCTCGTCGTCTGGCTGGTGTTCATTATTCTTCTGCTGTGGCTACTCGAATCCGCCGTCGTACAAGGGCCGAAGAGACTCTCGCAACCGTGGGCGTACTCCACCCTTCCCAGCCTCCTCATCACCGTCTTCGCGCAGGGCCATGGCGCGATCACCGCGATGCATCTCGCCCGCGTGTCCGTCTCTGCGCTGCACTCGGCCCGCACGTCGCCCAGCACCTGGGCGGAAGTATTCTGGATATCCGACCGTGCATGGCAGGGCCCTGTGGGCGTCCTCAGCACCTTTTTCGCCGCCTCGCGCCTCCGCGTGCGCACCTCCACGCACTTTGCGCTCTGCGCCATCACATGCCTCACCGCGCTCGTCACGCCGATCCTCCTCTCGCGCGCGTACCCGATCCGCACGATCGTGGTCAACGAGGACACCACGATCACGCCGTTTGCGCTCTCCGTGCCGACGATGGGGGCGGTAGACGCGTACGCGGAGATCGGGACGGGAATGGGTTCGTGGACAACCGCGCTCTCCGTGACGGACACGTACAACAGCAGCGTGTACCTCCCGCCCGGCGCCTCGCGCACCAGTGACCCGCTCGACTTCTTCTTCGCGGGGAGCGTCGAGGGCAAGACAGCGCGGCTGCCTGGCCTGCGGCTCAGCGGGCAGTGCGTCCCGGTCACCAGCACCGTCTCCAGCTTCGCGGACTTCCCCGCGTACTGCCGGGCGCAGATCCCCAACCTGCCTTTTGCGAGCAGGCAGAGCAACATCGTCCCGACGGGCGGGCTCTTGACTATGATGACGTGCTGCAATTCGACATGGCAGTCGATCTTCCCTTTGAACGCATCCTCCACGACGAACGTCGGGTACATATACCTGCAGTCGAGCAACCACAGTGGGATCTCGTCCGATGTTGCGGGGATTGAGGTGAGTGGGATGATTCGGTGCGATACGCAGACGTCCACGGGCAGGGCGACGCTGTCGGGTGCGAACGGCACTTTCCTGGATTTCACAGGGGAGCAGCTGTACAACGCGACGCAGGCCGGCGAACCGCTGCTCGATCCGCTCTACGCACTGTTCTACTACTTCGATACCGGGAACCAAAGCCAGATCTTCGCCGACGATTCCATCAAAGCCGGGGTCTCGCGCGCGCTGGGATATGATAGCTTCAGTCCTGGCAACGGGGTGCAGTCGTATACGCAGCCTTCGGTGGCGGAGATGGCCGACGCGCTCTGGCGTGGGGTGTCGTATACAGTTGCGGGCCTGGGCCTACTCTCGCGCGCGAACGACACGACATACGCCGCAATACAGCATGGGACGACGGCGGTGTATGTGAGGGAGCGGCAGTTTGCCGTCGCGGCGTATGCGCTGCTGGCGATATGGCTGCTCCTGCTGGTGGTGATCACGGCGCGCAGCTTCAGACCGACGTTTGGGGGCAGTTTTGATAGTTATACCACGGCGAAGCTGGTGATGGATAGGCCGGGGCTGGTGAAGAGCTCGAGTGGGGACCTGGTTGAGAATGAAAATCTCCGAGCACCGTTTGGGAGGGTTGGGAGAGATGAAGGGGGGCGGGTTGTGGTGACTGAGGAGTAAGATGTATACATCTTGCATATATTGAATTTTAATCCACACACGAAATGCGAGACGCGAGTCAGACTTTGGTCGACGCGACATGGACGCGACTGGCCTTGACACGACCCATGTGATTTAAAGCGTGGGAAAAGATTCTGACTTTCTTGCCTTCATTCTCTCCACCACCATCTTCCAGTGCTTCGTTCTTTCTCACCATGCAGGCGCAGAGCACTCGCACAGAAGCTGCTACCACGTCGGTCCAGAGTTTGGTCGCCATCCAAACCCTCTTGAAAGCTAGTCTCGGATGTATAACATTTCTGAGGTCCATGCTCGTTCTTCTCTTCGTGTTCGTGTTTTTAATGCGAATATACTGTAGAGACCTACTTCCTAGTGATAATTTCACCGACAGTAAGTCTAATTCCGCTTATTCTATCGTAGATTGTTGTCCTGAACGGTTTTAGGTCATTTTACTACTTCGGATGATTCTCTACTCTCTCAATCCTCGGATGCAAGTCATTCTAGTATAGACAGTGGCCGCAGCAACAGCAGAAATGTGAATGGATTCAAGATAATGGTAATGTCTCACTCATGTGTGCGACGTCATCTCTAACCGCTGCGGTCAGACTATGACACGGGGCTATACAGATGAGGCCGACAAGATTTAAACTACCTGGTCAGTGATCCTCTCTCTCTTGGAAGCATTGGACTGACGATAATCGATTAGGAGTATGGGATATTTGATGCCTTGCAAAAACGGTATCTACGAAGTTTCGTTTTCGCAATATACCTCGTGCGTTTTTCGCGCATATACTCTGTCCCAATCGTCGTTGCTCATCTTTTACACGCAGGACGAAAAAGATCCTAACAAGTATGCGCGCATATATCCATCTTTTCCGATTTTGCTGAGTCGATTTCCGTAGTATTGTCGAAGCCTACACTTTCAACTTCCATGTACGTCTCTTTATTCCGTCTTTTGCGCCCTGCCTAATAATCTGATAAATAGTACCACACGATCCCCGGTACCGATACCGTGATCCCCGTTATGAGTCTAGGTGAAAATCTGGACAAGATGTCACTAAAGGAATCCGCGAAGGACCCCGTCCTGCAAGCCGCGAAGAAGGGCAAGCCGCCAACATAAAGGACGTCAAGAAGAGCGTCAAAGTGAGTAGCATTATCCTTTAGAAGTGCCACTAGCTGATACCAATTGCGATGGCAGACTTTACTCAAGACGCTCATACATTCTACAACTCAAATGGACGTTTTGCCGAGTACGCCTAAATCCTTGTTAGGGGTGGTTCCGTATCTGACGTGTTTATCCCAGAGCGCCGTTTTGCCGCGTTTAAATTATTTTATACGGACGAGACGCCGGCTGAATATGAGCCGCCGCATTTTCAAGCTGGCGATGCCGCAAAGGACAAATGGTTCTTCATGACCCACGATCTGGATGAAGTGCCTGATAAATGGAGCATGGGTCCAGCTCAATACCGGACATCATTCGTGCGTCTCGAATATTTATTATACTATAATTGTTCACTATTGGGTTAGCGTCAACCTCAGCGTCGCATCCATCGCTACATATCTGCCGTCCTCTACAGAAAATGACCACGCCACGTTTGCGGGCACGACCACGCGCGCCGCTGCGGCGCCAACGCTACCCCGTCGAAGAGGCGACTATGCGAGCAGAACAGGCAGCGAAGCAGAGCAAAGACGCCGAATCGCGGAATGTCGTTTGGTCCGCAGACGTTGCCGTTGAGGGCGATGATCTCGATGCGGAGGGTGATGATGACGATGAGTACGTCCGGAACGCCGATGGCAGCTTCGTGCCCATCGGCGTAAGGAATGAGGACGGTGTTATTGAGCCGATCCCGATGGATGTCGAGGAGGCACACTTTGGGGGCGTGTCACAGACGGTGCCGACCCGTCTCCACGAACTGGTGAGGCTGCTCGTGGTCACTCTCGAGTTCTGCTGTCTGAACTGACTACATCCTCAGAACGCGCAGCAGAGGTTTGACAACACGGATCTGGAGCAGACACAGACATTCCCTGACTTCCACGACTCGAGCCAGAGCTCCCAGCCGCCGTCCCGCGGACATTCTCCCTCGACTTCAAGCGGCCATGGCCACGGGGCAGACCTGTTCGACCGCAACGGCTCCCTCCCATCGTCGGATCTGATGTCCCCACTGACGAGCGACGCTGAAGGCGATGGCGAGGACATCGACACGCAGATGCTTCAGGACTTGGTGCTCGACAACCGGGGCATCACAGAGGACAGCGAGATGCTCGGTGCGTTCGCGTTCGGTTCTTCGCCGTCATTTGGCAATCTTCTAAACGGGTAACCGCCACATCTAGATATGGAAACCCAAGTGAACCCTGCTGAATCCGTGGACCCTATCCAGTCATTTGGTGATACCGCCATGGAGGATCAGATCGAGGATATGCCGACTCCGAAGCCGCTCAAGACGGCGCAGAAGAAGAAGGATGTCGTGGATCGTGGACTTCAGTGCGAGTGCGACGTTGTGGTCTGTGCAATGTGTCTACCCTCACCTGCCGTTTCTCACTGCATTTCAGATCGACGACGACTGCTGCTTCTGCGAGAGCTGTGGACGCTGGTATCATTTATGGTCAGTCTTTGGTCATACGTTTTTTCTTCCGTTGCTCATGTATGATCAGGTGTATGGGGTACGAAGTTCGAATGGTTTGTTGCCTTCTTGGCTGATTCTGCAGTTTCCACTCGATGGAAGACCGCCGCATGCCTGAAGAGTTTATCTGTTTCGACTGCCGCGTTCGCGCAGACCTCTCATGGGAGCTGATCAAAGTAGATTTGTATCCTAAGATGATGTCCAAGTTCAAGGATTTGGCCTTATTCAGGTGTGTATTGTTTGCAGCTTGGAATATACTTTCTTACCCCGCTGGCAATAGACGGGCTATAAAGGTGGCGGAACTCAACAATCCGAGAGCGTTGCCGATTTTGCGAAGCTCGTAGGTAAGCGCTTTACGGTCATTTTCTGTCTGCTCCTCCTTAAAGATTCCAGGCTGTGACAATGTCCTCGCTCGGCAACTGTTTAAACGGCTGGAGAACGAAGGTGACTATTTCCCGGCAACACAACGATCTTCGACTTATTCTATGCGTCCAGACTTCATCGTGGAACAGTCGACGGAGATCGACGACCTGGGTTTCGTTCAGACGCGGTCCAAACTGGCGAGAGGTAAATCAAAGACGAAGGGCAAGCAACCCAAGCAGCGGAAGAACGTCCAGAAATCGAAATACACCTTCAACCGCGCGTCCCTCTCCACTCCCGAGTATTCTGACTACTTCAATCCCGATCATCGCGTCGAGAGCCGCCTCTTGGATCTGCCCCAGACGGTTCGCTGTTTTTTGCCTTTTATTGGAATAAGAATACATCGCTCATCTACCTCGGGTGTTTCTAGAAAGCCAACATGAAGTCGCGTCCGAACGGCCCTCCAGCTCTCGCTGCCGAAGCATCGACCTCGGAGATGGCTCCGCCGTCGCTGCCCCCGATGACGACCCTACAGCAAGAAACGCAGACGCAGACGCAGGAGCAGACGCAGGACGAGAATCAACCTGATCGATGGTCCTCCCTCCGCGGCCGCTCCAGAACAAACGCCCGTCTCGAACGACGGCGCGCGCCCGAAGAAGAAAGTCAAGATTTCTCTCGCTCCTGCTGTCGATCTAGCCGAATAGGGCACGACTACGAAGGTTCTAGTGCTGGTGGTCCGAGTTCCGAGTTGTTGTTCCCTGTCCCTGTCCGCTGCTTCCCTTCCCTTTCCCTTTTCGTTGCAAGTTCAAGGATAACTTCGCTCCAATCGCATTCGCAACGCTCTGTTTCGTTTCGTTTTCTCGATCAAGTCCCGAATCCCAGTTTCTTTCACTTTGTATCGCTCGCCTCGCTCTCGCAGCCTCGAATCGGCATCACCTGTACAGCTACGACATCGAATCGGCATCAACACCTGTATCGCTACGACATTGCAACAGTTGACTAGAAGGATGAGTGGAAGAATGGATGGATGGATGGACGGATAGAATGTTTTAAACCGCATGCATGTACTACACCGACGAACCGCATCGCTTAATTGTACACACTTGTTCAGCTCATAAAAGACCACTGTGATTGTACGCCGACGCCTGAACACCTGTAATATTACAATGCCTAGACAGTGCCCAAATGGAATATCCTGCTACATCAAAACACTCTCCGGCGCCGCCCGCAGGATTGACTGATGGCCCTGGACGCCGTAAGATGGAAGGAGCAGGAATGGGGTACTAAAATATTCTAGACCCTCCCTGCAAGGTCAGAAGATATCTGCTCAGGCCGCTCAAACGCCTACCGGGTGTGGGATAAAACCGCGCGGAGCTCGAATCCGATGATGAGAATCGAATTCGAAATTCACGGTTGACCGCGTTCAAGCTTCACGATCTGGTGCTGCGGTCCTACATCTCGGCGACTCCGTGCTCTTCTCTCTTCGACTAAGTGACTTGCAGGCTGGAATGCATCCGCGGTGGCCTTTTTTGGTTTTGGGGTGACTCGTACTTACTAAGAAATGGGACTGGTTGCCGGCTTCTTAACATTGGTTCGTGGGCCCGACACATTTCCGTCGTGGCTCGGGCTGGACGGCGCAGAAGATCGCGTAAATCAAGACGAGCGTCGCCTCGATTTTGAGACGATCATACCTCCTCAAGGTGCCGCGGCAGAACTTAGGCTTTCCCTTGTTCACATTGTTCACAAATTCTTGGCACTTCACGATTAAAGAAGGACTGGTGACTAGCGAGTCTTCTCCTCGGCCTCTTGTTGCAATTTTTTTTTTCTCTGTTTGGACTGCACTGAGTTACGCACGAAAAAGTCTCTTGAGGTTGCCCAAAGGTTGTCCTTGATTGATGGCGGCGCAATAGCAGGCTCTTTCAGGCAATACTCTCAGTGACAACCTCGGTGCCGCGTCTATGCTCTTCTAAGTACCTCGCAGACAAGTCCAAATTTTTCGGCAAAGGCTGGAAACTGGGGTTCGAATTTCGCAAAGCAAGCGTATGATGGAACAGTGGACAGGAGCTAGACGGGCCTCTAACGGCAATAACGTCCGCCGCCAATTGTCCTGTAATGCTGCCTGCTTCCTTCGCGATCCCAATGCCATTGCTTCGACGTCGTGGACGCACATCGAGCACGACATTTTTTTTGCCGTCGCTTGTAGTCAGTTTGGCTCGTTGCGGATCCGTCTGTGTCCGCTGTCTTTCACTCTGGGTTTCATGCTCGCTCCTCGGCTGTCGCTGATTTTCTGCCAGCACTTCTTCTGGTACTTGGGGTGCGGCCGTTGCGTCTTCTTCGGTCACTTCGGCGGTCGCGATTTATTTAGACGGGGATGTGTCAGACTGGCCTGCGTTTGGCGCGCGCCTCCGCCAGGGCTCGGAATTCAAAATTGATTAAATTA
>JARJLF010002439.1:0-38607 GCA_029378395.1 Mycena leptocephala
GTCATACGACCGCATTTAAAGGTTTTTTCAGCCACCGACCTAGATCACGGCAACCACCGCAGGATTGGTAATCCATGATCTGGTAATGATCTTGGAACCTATTGAACCTAAATCGGTACCAGGAATTCAATTTGAAATTTGGATAGGTTCCAATCTCATTGAGTTGACGGCAGCGGCGACCCTCGGACTCGATGGCAATGGCTTGGTGTTGGGGGTCCGTGGATAAATTCCTGGAAGTCTCCCGGAAGGAGGCTTGCTCCAATTGCCGTGACAATTCTGTGAGTTTCTCGGAGAGATCAGGGCGAACAGTTGACAGGTCATCAAGCGGTGTTCGAAGATGTAGGGCCTGAGACCAGAAGACCGAACGGCTGGCCTCCAGGAATTCCACACCCATCTTGTACTGCCTCAGACTGACAGCACAGGATGCAGCATCAGAAGCAAGGGTGGTCCCACTTGCAGAGGATATCATCTGCTGGCGAGATGGAAGATCCAGGTGAAGGGCTGCCAACTGGGGGAGGAGCTCAATTGCTGCATGATAGGCATCCAGAGAGGATGAATGCATGTATTTGGTTGCTGTGCTCGCCCAAGAAAGTGCATGGCTGAAGCGGGTAAACGGTGAGGATGACAAGTATGTTGTAGCTTCCTGGAAAAATGCAAAGGCTGGGTTGAGATCATGTCTATGATTTGTGTGCACATGAAGTTCAACAAGACACAAACCAAGAGCAATGAGAGAAGAGCCACGCTGTGGATGAGGTGATGCACGCAGACCTAGTGCCTCTCTGTGGAGGTCAATGGCCTCATCAATGTCCTTTGAATCACCATGCTGTTTAAACCTTGTTTGAATTGCACATGCAAGATTGTTGAGGGACACATCTCGATCTGGATGAGGTGATGGGCGCAGAATGAGTGCCCCTCTGTGGAGGTCAATGGCCTCATCAATGTCCTTTGAATCACCACGCTGCTCAAACCTTGTTTGAATTGCATTTGCGAGATTGTTGAGGGACATGCCTCGATATGGATGAGGTGATGCACGCAGACGCAGTGCCTCTCTGTGGAGGTCAATGGCCTCATCAATGTCCTTTGAATTGCCATGCTGGTTGAATCTTATTTTGATTGCATTTGCGAGATTGTTGAGGGACGTGTCTCGATTTGGATGGGCTGATGCACGCAGACTCAGTGCCTCTCTGTGGAGGTCAATGACCTCATCAATGTCCTTTGAATCACCACGCTGCTCGAACCTCGTTTGAATTGCATTTGCGAGGTTGTTGAGAGAATGCGCTCGATCTGGATGAGGTAATGGGCGCAGAATCAGTGCCTCTCTATGGAGGTCAATGGCCTCATCAATGTCCTCTGAATCACCACGCTGCTCAAACCTTGTTTGAATTACATTTGCGAGATTGTTGAGAGAACCAGATCGATCTGGATGAGGTGATGTGCGCAGACTCAGTGCCTCTCTGCGGAGATCAATGGCCTCATCAATGTCCTTTGAATCACCATGCTGGCTGAACCTCATTTGAATTGCATTTGAGAGATTGTTGAGGGACATGCCTCGATCTGGATGAGGTGATGTGCACAGACTCAGTGCCTCTCTGTGGAGGTCAATGGCCTCATCAATGTCCTTTGAATCACCACGCTGCTCAAATCTCGTTTGAATTGCATTTGCGAGATTGTTGAGAGAACCACCTCGATCTGGATGAGCTGATGCATGCAGACCTAGTGCTTCTCTGTGGAGGTCAATGACCTCATCAATGTCCTTTGAATTACCATGCTGGTTGAACCTTGTTTGAATTGCATATCCAAGATTGTTGAGAGAGCTACCTCGAAGTGGATGAGGTGATGCATGCAGGCTTAGTGCCTCTCTGCAGAGGTCAATGGCCTCATCAATGTCCTTTGAATCACCACGCTGGTCGAATCTTATCTTGATTGCATTTCCAAGATTGTTGAGAGAACTACCTCGATCAGGATGAGGTGATGGGCACAGACTCAGTGCCTCTCTGTGGAGGTCAATGGCCTCATCAATGTCCTTTGAATCACCATGCTGGCTGAACCTCATTTGGATTGCATATCCAAGACTGTTGAGAGAGCTGCTTCGAAGTGGATGAGGTGATGCACACAGGCCCAGTGCCTCTCTGCAGAGGTCAATGGCCTCATCAATGTCCTTTGAATCACCACGCTGGTTGAATCTTATCTTGATTGCATTTCCAAGATTGTTGAGAGAACTACCTCGATCTGGATGAGGTGATGGGCGCAGACTCAGTGCCTCTCTGTGGAGGTCAATGGCCTCATCAATGTCCTTTGAATCACCACGCTGCTCAAATCTCGTTTGAATTGCATTTGCGAGATTGTTGAGAGAACCACCTCGATCTGGATGAGGTGATGTGCGCAGACTCAGTGCCTTTCTGTGGAGATCAATGGCCTCATCAATGTCCTTTGAATCACCATGCTGGCTGAACCTCATTTGGATTGCATATCCAAGATTGTTGAGAGAGCTGCTTCGAAGTGGATGGGAGGATGGACGTTGGCCCAGTGCCTCTCTGTGGAGGTCAATGGCCTCATCAATGTCCTTTGAATCACCATGCTGTTTAAACCTCGTTTGAATTGCACATGCAAGATTGTTGAGGGACACATCTCGATCTGGATGAGGTGATGCACGCAGACCCAGTGCCTCCCGGTGGACATCAACAGCCTCATTGATGTCCATCCAATCTCCTCTCTGCGCAAACCTTGTTTGGAGCATGTATGCCAGATTGTTGAGATACCTGGTGCGAACAGGATGAGAAGGTGCACAAAGGTCTACTGCCTCTCTGCATAGTTCAATAGCCTTGTCAATGTCTTTTGACTCCCCTCGCTCTGAAAATTTCCTTTGGAGCATGAATGCCAGTCTCTCAAGATATGTGCCCCGATCATTGTGGGGTAAGCCACCAGGAAGAGCTAGTAGGTCCCTGAGGTATTCCACCATTTCCTCGTCAGACATTTGCATTTCACCATTGACCATCCTGGGAAGAGTATCAGAGCACCTTGATATGTCAAGTTGTCCACAGTGGAGTGATTGAATCCAGTGACCTCTGGGAGACGTCTCAGATGCTGTGAATCATAAAGTTGTGAGAGATTACCAGGGTCAGAGGTTAAGGTCGGAGAGTGGAGATGACACAATGGAATGAATGGACCCAGGTTATATAGTTGGCTCCTCGTACACATCTGTAACGAATGCATCAGATTCTGATGCCCCTTACTTCTCTGTCCCACATTCTGGGGTTTCAATTCTCATGGCAGCTTTATAAATAGGGGAGGTGAGTCATAGCCCGATTGGCACCGCAGTCA
This sequence comes from Mycena leptocephala, assembly GCA_029378395.1. Lineage (NCBI taxonomy): Eukaryota > Fungi > Basidiomycota > Agaricomycetes > Agaricales > Mycenaceae > Mycena > Mycena leptocephala. Next base: position 3,322 of record JARJLF010002439.1, read on the forward strand.
ACAAAAGGTGCATGTCAAAATACATGCCGTCGATGCATCTGGTTTCACTGCCTCCTCGGCGGTGCATTTGTCCCATGTAGGTTTATCTCCATTCTTTTCCCCTCTCCTCTCATTCTGAATGTGACTGCTCAGACAAACATAGATTGCACAAACAAAGAGGTATACAAGGACCAAGGATTGGACAAAGTCTCCCTGGCCCACCCGAGAATCCCCAGGGATCCTTTATCTGCCCATTGTCCCTCCTTTGTGTCCCTTTTGTTGCTGCAAACAACCTTTGTCAACCAATGCAAGTTATCTGATTCAGATACCTGACATTGGTTGTGTCATGCTGGATGCAACGTGGATTTGTCGAGGGCATGTCAAGAAACATGCCTCGTTCTTTGCCCCCGGTGTGGTCTAATTAGATCCCGGCCCAATAAGAACGCCGGCGAGTGTCATACGACCGCATTTAAAGGTTTTTTCAGCCACCGACCTAGATCACGGCAACCACCGCAGGATTGGTAATCCATGATCTGGTAATGATCTTGGAACCTATTGAACCTAAATCGGTACCAGGAATTCAATTTGAAATTTGGATAGGTTCCAATTGAGTTGACGGCAGCGGCGACCCTCGGACTCGATGGCAATGGCTTGGTGTTGGGGGTCCGTGGATAAATTCCTGGAAGTCTCCCGGAAGGAGGCTTGCTCCAATTGCCGTGACAATTCTGTGAGTTTCTCGGAGAGATCAGGGCGAACAGTTGACAGGTCATCAAGCGGTGTTCGAAGATGTAGGGCCTGAGACCAGAAGACCGAACGGCTGGCCTCCAGGAATTCCACACCCATCTTGTACTGCCTCAGACTGACAGCACAGGATGCAGCATCAGAAGCAAGGGTGGTCCCACTTGCAGAGGATATCATCTGCTGGCGAGATGGAAGATCCAGGTGAAGGGCTGCCAACTGGGGGAGGAGCTCAATTGCTGCATGATAGGCATCCAGAGAGGATGAATGCATGTATTTGGTTGCTGTGCTCGCCCAAGAAAGTGCATGGCTGAAGCGGGTAAACGGTGAGGATGACAAGTATGTTGTAGCTTCCTGGAAAATGCAAAGGCTGGGTTGAGATCATGTCTATGATTTGTGTGCACATGAAGTTCAACAAGACACAAACCAAGAGCAATGAGAGAAGAGCCACGCTGTGGATGAGGTGATGCACGCAGACCTAGTGCCTCTCTGTGGAGGTCAATGGCCTCATCAATGTCCTTTGAATCACCATGCTGTTTAAACCTTGTTTGAATTGCACATGCAAGATTGTTGAGGGACACATCTCGATCTGGATGAGGTGATGGGCGCAGAATGAGTGCCCCTCTGTGGAGGTCAATGGCCTCATCAATGTCCTTTGAATCACCACGCTGCTCAAACCTTGTTTGAATTGCATTTGCGAGATTGTTGAGGGACATGCCTCGATATGGATGAGGTGATGCACGCAGACGCAGTGCCTCTCTGTGGAGGTCAATGGCCTCATCAATGTCCTTTGAATTGCCATGCTGGTTGAATCTTATTTTGATTGCATTTGCGAGATTGTTGAGGGACGTGTCTCGATTTGGATGGGCTGATGCACGCAGACTCAGTGCCTCTCTGTGGAGGTCAATGACCTCATCAATGTCCTTTGAATCACCACGCTGCTCGAACCTCGTTTGAATTGCATTTGCGAGGTTGTTGAGAGAATGCGCTCGATCTGGATGAGGTAATGGGCGCAGAATCAGTGCCTCTCTATGGAGGTCAATGGCCTCATCAATGTCCTCTGAATCACCACGCTGCTCAAACCTTGTTTGAATTACATTTGCGAGATTGTTGAGAGAACCAGATCGATCTGGATGAGGTGATGTGCGCAGACTCAGTGCTCTCTGCGGAGATCAATGGCCTCATCAATGTCCTTTGAATCACCATGCTGGCTGAACCTCATTTGAATTGCATTTGAGAGATTGTTGAGGGACATGCCTCGATCTGGATGAGGTGATGTGCACAGACTCAGTGCCTCTCTGTGGAGGTCAATGGCCTCATCAATGTCCTTTGAATCACCACGCTGCTCAAATCTCGTTTGAATTGCATTTGCGAGATTGTTGAGAGAACACCTCGATCTGGATGAGCTGATGCATGCAGACCTAGTGCTTCTCTGTGGAGGTCAATGACCTCATCAATGTCCTTTGAATTACCATGCTGGTTGAACCTTGTTTGAATTGCATATCCAAGATTGTTGAGAGAGCTACCTCGAAGTGGATGAGGTGATGCATGCAGGCTTAGTGCCTCTCTGCAGAGGTCAATGGCCTCATCAATGTCCTTTGAATCACCACGCTGGTCGAATCTTATCTTGATTGCATTTCCAAGATTGTTGAGAGAACTACCTCGATCAGGATGAGGTGATGGGCACAGACTCAGTGCCTCTCTGTGGAGGTCAATGGCCTCATCAATGTCCTTTGAATCACCATGCTGGCTGAACCTCATTTGGATTGCATATCCAAGACTGTTGAGAGAGCTGCTTCGAAGTGGATGAGGTGATGCACACAGGCCCAGTGCCTCTCTGCAGAGGTCAATGGCCTCATCAATGTCCTTTGAATCACCACGCTGGTTGAATCTTATCTTGATTGCATTTCCAAGATTGTTGAGAGAACTACCTCGATCTGGATGAGGTGATGGGCGCAGACTCAGTGCCTCTCTGTGGAGGTCAATGGCCTCATCAATGTCCTTTGAATCACCACGCTGCTCAAATCTCGTTTGAATTGCATTTGCGAGATTGTTGAGAGAACCACCTCGATCTGGATGAGGTGATGTGCGCAGACTCAGTGCCTTTCTGTGGAGATCAATGGCCTCATCAATGTCCTTTGAATCACCATGCTGGCTGAACCTCATTTGGATTGCATATCCAAGATTGTTGAGAGAGCTGCTTCGAAGTGGATGGGAGGATGGACGTTGGCCCAGTGCCTCTCTGTGGAGGTCAATGGCCTCATCAATGTCCTTTGAATCACCATGCTGTTTAAACCTCGTTTGAATTGCACATGCAAGATTGTTGAGGGACACATCTCGATCTGGATGAGGTGATGCACGCAGACCCAGTGCCTCCCGGTGGACATCAACAGCCTCATTGATGTCCATCCAATCTCCTCTCTGCGCAAACCTTGTTTGGAGCATGTATGCCAGATTGTTGAGATACCTGGTGCGAACAGGATGAGAAGGTGCACAAAGGTCTACTGCCTCTCTGCATAGTTCAATAGCCTTGTCAATGTCTTTTGACTCCCCTCGCTCTGAAAATTTCCTTTGGAGCATGAATGCCAGTCTCTCAAGATATGTGCCCCGATCATTGTGGGGTAAGCCACCAGGAAGAGCTAGTAGGTCCCTGAGGTATTCCACCATTTCCTCGTCAGACATTTGCATTTCACCATTGACCATCCTGGGAAGAGTATCAGAGCACCTTGATATGTCAAGTTGTCCACAGTGGAGTGATTGAATCCAGTGACCTCTGGGAGACGTCTCAGATGCTGTGAATCATAAAGTTGTGAGAGATTACCAGGGTCAGAGGTTAAGGTCGGAGAGTGGAGATGACACAATGGAATGAATGGACCCAGGTTATATAGTTGGCTCCTCGTACACATCTGTAACGAATGCATCAGATTCTGATGCCCCTTACTTCTCTGTCCCACATTCTGGGGTTTCAATTCTCATGGCAGCTTTATAAATAGGGGAGGTGAGTCATAGCCCGATTGGCACCGCAGTCAACAAAAGGTGCATGTCAAAATACATGCCGTCGATGCATCTGGTTTCACTGCCTCCTCGGCGGTGCATTTGTCCCATGTAGGTTTATCTCCATTCTTTTCCCCTCTCCTCTCATTCTGAATGTGACTGCTCAGACAAACATAGATTGCACAAACAAAGAGGTATACAAGGACCAAGGATTGGACAAAGTCTCCCTGGCCCACCCGAGAATCCCCAGGGATCCTTTATCTGCCCATTGTCCCTCCTTTGTGTCCCTTTTGTTGCTGCAAACAACCTTTGTCAACCAATGCAAGTTATCTGATTCAGATACCTGACATTGGTTGTGTCATGCTGGATGCAACGTGGATTTGTCGAGGGCATGTCAAGAAACATGCCTCGTTCTTTGCCCCCGGTGTGGTCTAATTAGATCCCGGCCCAATAAGAACGCCGGCGAGTGTCATACGACCGCATTTAAAGGTTTTTTCAGCCACCGACCTAGATCACGGCAACCACCGCAGGATTGGTAATCCATGATCTGGTAATGATCTTGGAACCTATTGAACCTAAATCGGTACCAGGAATTCAATTTGAAATTTGGTAATGATCTTGGAACCTATTGAATTCCTGGTACCGATTTAGGTTCAATAGGTTCCAAGATCATTACCAGATCATGGATTACCAATCCTGCGGTGGTTGCCGTGATCTAGGTCGGTGGCTGAAAAAACCTTTAAATGCGGTCGTCAAGATCACTACCAGATCAGTTTCTTCGATAGGTGGTGTGATAGCTCCGTTTTTTATCTCGGTGCCACGTAGACTCGTCACCAGTCTGCCATGGACGGCAGATCTTCGTGCAAGCACGTTGCCGTAGGCAGACTGGTAGTTCTCGGATGCTGTGCAAGGGCTGCGCGCGGAGTTTGAGAAATTTCCTTCTCTGCTGTTCTGAGCGCAATTGTCGTGAGTTTTAAATTTTTCAAAGGTACAGGTTGCGTTTATTCCACATATCTTGAAATCTGCCTCCTCAGAATATGCAGAAAGTGTGCCAGAGTGCTCTAGGAAACAGACGAATTTTAGCAGGAGCTGCACAGCCCCCGTGATGCCGACGATCGGCACCACTCAAAATTTCAAACTCCACGCGCACAGCATTGACAACTCCCGAGAACTACCAGTCTGCCTGCGGCAACGTGCTTGCACGAAGATCTGCCGTCCATGACAGACTGGTGACAAGTCTACACTCAACACGCCTTGGATAGGGGCTGCGCTCGCCAGGTGAGTTCTGCCTTTCCACAGTCGATATATATTCTTTCAACTCGATTTGATCCTAGCGGTTGTGCAATGTTCTTCATGGGATTCGTAAACGTCCTGATTAATCCAGCACTTCCCGATTAGACTGGGGGCCTGTTTCTAGATACTCATCTTCCTGACCATGTCTTGGCTTCGATTTGGGCTTTGTGCTCGTCGCTTTCCCCGCGTGACCGTTGGAGCCTTGTCTTGAATATTTTCTGCATGTGATTGATCTTCCTGTGGCAGAGTACCACTTGTTCAACACACACGACGTTTGGCACAAGGGGCGTTGATTGCACTCCATTGTGACCTACCGTCCGTTTGTACGAGTTGGTTCTATGTAACTTACTTGCTTATTTGGCAATTGGAGTTTCAACGTTGAACAATTCTTCGAACCAGGCTATGCGTGACTGAAACAAAACGGAAGCAGGTTAAGACGAAACCTGACCCGTGCAGAATGTTGCCGCCTTTGCTTGAAGTCGACGTCCCGCCGAATGAGATCAACGCTGCTTGAAAATTGCGCCTTGAACGGCTTGATTGTCCATGGCACCGACCCATATCTGACCCTATCTTTTAGTAAAAAAAGCGGGATTAATCCGCCGTCGGAACAGAATCGTGATACAGACCGCAATGCGTTGAGTCCTGCTCCGCAAGGCGATCAGTTGGAATCGCAAGACAGCCAGAGTCTGTCCCGTGTTTCCCTTGCACCGGACGGACGGTTGCTTCCCAATATACTGGCGCTGGGAGATCCCATGTTGCCCCTCGAAGTCGCCGGCCACGTCGATTTTGGCGAGTCGACTACCGGTTACATCTACAAGTGCGGTAGTGTCGACATGCGTACCCTCGAGAAAACAGAGACCCCTCTGGATCTGAGACTGCGTAACATGTATCCGAGGAATAACGGGATGGATACTCCGTCCAGGTTAATTTTGGGTGAAGATGTACTGCTTCAAAGTTAATATTGTGGATATATGAGGGAAATTTTCCTTCTGTGACAGCCTTGCAATTATTTCAGCTCACTTATGTGAGGTTGAACACTGGGACAATATGCCGGTACATTGATAGAATCTTAAATCTGATCAAACACCTTTACCTCGTCGTTTCTGATTGTTGAAAATTTTATTTACAGCTAATTGCAGTACCGAAGGCGCGAACAGAAAATTGCCGTTTTGGGCGAATTCCAATCCTCACGACCGATTTGCCCATAACTCTCTGAGTTTTGCACGGATCAAACTGAAACCTAGCTAAATAATTCGTACTAATTCATACGCAATTAGTGACAGAGAGGGAATTTTGAAAATATCATATTTTGTATCCTCTGGCACTCGAGGGGCGAATTCCAATCCTCACGACCGATTTGCCCATAACTCTCTGAGTTTTGCACGGATCAAGCTGAAACCTAGCTAGATAACTCGTACTAATTCATACGCAATTAGTGACAGAGAGGGAATTTTAAAAATATCATATTTTGTATCCTCTGGCACTCGAGGCTCGTAAATCAGGTAATTACAGCAAATTCTGTCTTGACAGTACAGAACACCATCGAACAGGGTAGGGAAAAGGCAGGGGGGAAATATCGGTACTTTTGACTCTATAACATTGCTTCTTACATGTCGAAGTCCCTGGTATTAAGAAATCAGCTCGTTCCGACAAGAACTGAACCAACTAGCCCAAATTTACGCCGAAATGAGCCTCGAGTGCCAGAGGATACAAAATATGATATTTTTAAAATTCCCTCTTTGTCACTAATTGCGTATGAATTAGTACGAGTTATCTAGCTAGGTTTCAGCTTGATCCGTGCAAAACTCAGAGAGTTATGGGCAAATCGGTCGTGAGGATCGGAATTCGCCCAAAACGGTAATTTTCTGTTCGCGCCTTCGGTACTGCAATTAGCTGTAAGACACAACGGAGTTCAACTACATCCTAGATAACATTTTACAATCAAAGGACTCACCGTATGACAGTTATGAAAAAAATTACCCCCACTAAGCCCAAACCCGACCCGACCCGACAACACTAGAGCCTCTGTAGTACTGGTGGTCCTGAATGCCAGTCCACATTTTCGATCCATAGCCAGACCTCTGCAACGGCTGAGTTGCAGTCAATATTCTATTTTCATTACTGGGAAGTTCGCCGTAATTTGGCAGTACCGAGTTTGCGTTCCCCCAGCTGTGCTCGCAAATGCAGCATGAGATTACAGCGCTTTTCATATCTATGCGGAAAACATAAAATTTTCTCAGGCTGTTGGGCCTTGTTTGTACGGGACCCCGAAAGCGTGTTTATTGACAGATGCCTCCTCGAACGATCTCGAACGACCTCAAAGCACGCGTGCCAGTCCTCTTTTTTGAGCAGGAAAGATCTGTCGCAGAAATCTGTTCTCTCCTCGGGGTCAAAAAGACCTTTGTGTACACATGCCTTGACAATCACACTCGATACGGGGTAGCCCATAATCCCCATGGAAATCGTTCAGGGCGACCGCGCATCCTCACCTCAGTGGATATCAAATTTATCGAAGCTCTGCTGGAGCAGACACACACCATATACCTAGATGAAATCCAGGAAAAGCTGGCAACACAACGCGATGTTGATGTATCTATTTCGACACTCCTGCGGCTCCTTCGAAAGCTACACTTTTCACGTAAATGTGTGTCGGTCCATGCTCTGGAGCGGAACGATGCCCTCCGCTCCGCATTTATGAACCGGATTGCGGATGTTGTTCCGGACCCCAATATGCTGATGTTTATTGACGAGGCGGCAAAAGATGACCGCATGAGCGGCCGAGCAAAAGGATGGTCCCTCGTGGGCAAGCGCTGTGTGCAGCGTCGGGTCTTTGTCGTGGAAAGCGGTACTCGATACTGCCGGTGCTCACGTTGGATGGCATCATTGCGCATAATGTGATTGAAGGTTCGGTGAACACGGAACACTTTATCAGTTTTTTAGAGGAGCATGTGGTGTGTACTACTAGTAGAATCTCTCTCTAACAAAGTGCACTAACCAGCAATAGATACCACTCACTAATGCTTACCCTGGCCCACGAAGTGTCCTCGTACTCGACAATTGCAGTATTCACCACGCCGAAGAGATCCGTGTGCTTGTGGAAGATCAAGCCTGTTTGTATTTCATTTCACATTCATCGCACAGACCCTGAACTTGGGCTTTCAGTATGCAAACTTATATTCCTTCCACCATATTCTCCGGACTTTTCCTCGATCAAAGAATTCCTCCGCCGCCACTGGAAAGACGCGTGTTTGAGTCTGATTGATCGTGCATGTCACAATATTACTCCGGAGAAGGCATGGGGCTATTTTCAAGCGTCGGGGTATGTTGTATAGCTTGAATACAATAGGATTAGTGCCGAAATTTTGTAGATGTCTTTTGCTTACAGTAACGATGTCCTCTTTGGAACAACAAGCGCGTCTTTTCATTCCTTACACTGGCACGTGGTTGATTGTCTCGTGGAGTATCAAATTGAACAGCGGAACTGTGAGAGCGCGATTGAATGAACGTAGCACGAAGTTCTTCCGCGCTTTTGTGCGTCTAGATACCAAATCATTTTTACTATTTATCAGCAGATAACTATTTTCACGTACGGTTGCCTGAGTATACCCAAGTATCTCTTTATTGAGACTGTTGTGCTGGAGCAACATTTCCTTAGATATTTCAACTCCTTGAGCCTTCAGAAAGACTTGGAGTTTGTCCGGGTACATCGCAGGAGCCCAGAATATTTTTGGCGCCCAAATTTCAAACTCCGAACTTCCTTTGTTCTCTTTCCCATTCGCAATGGCTGAGCCAAACCAAAGCCCCGATCCCGATAATCAAGGCCACAAAGCAAGAGTTACAGCTCATTTACTTCACCATATAATTATTGCCGCAAAAACTACGACAAATGGGCCCAAAAGCAAAAATAAACCGAAAGAAAAAAAGGAAACGAAGACGAAGGAGTTTGTTCACAACTTCGAAAATACCCAGGAGAATTACCTTGTGCTGCTCAAAACCATTCTCCTCAAGCATGGGGAGGAAAAATACAATGTTACGGAGAAAATGACCTACGGGATCAAAGTTCAACTGGCTGGTGTCAAGTACGACCTTCAGTTCTGCATAAATCCATTCCTAACCTGTTTGCAGAAAGGGGACTCTGTAGACATCGACAACTCATCAGAATACATAGAACTCGTCACCGATATACTCGAAGCCTTGACACCTAAAATGAACATTTACGTTGATATGGCGGATATTCAGAAGCGCTGGAGTGGGGTTCGTAATTTCAATCTTGACTGTATCAATCTGACTGGTAACACCTGACAGCGTGGCAGCCATGGAAGCGACAACGATGAGGAAGATGCGGAGCTGTACGATACAAACGGCCTCTCTGACACTGAAAGGGAGCTTGCCCGACTGCGTGGAAAGCTTGAGAAGAAGTACCAGAATGATCACAATGCAGGGTATACATACATCGATTCAAACACCGGTAAATCATATCCGTTGACGCCCCAAATGATGAAGGAATGGTGTCGCGCCATGGTAAGTGTCAGAAACTAAATATCTGCCCTAGTATTGATTCACAGCCGTTAGTACGATGGAGAGGTACCACTGAAAGAGCACCTTCTTTTATCACAGGGTTTGATCCAGTCAATCGAGAGGTAGCGCTTCATCCTACCCGAATCGTTCCGGAGCAAACAAGCGCGGTTTCACGGACAGTAATGGATCCGGAGTTGCCGATGTCGTAGGTCATCTCGCGACAATGGTTATGGCGCTTGGGGGCCACCCACCTTTGAATCAGCATCATGCTGTCCCGAGCACACCAAAAGGCACTCACCCAGAACCTCCCAATGCTGTTGTTTCTCCCACATTTCCCTCGCCCACTAAACTACCGAGGTTCCTTGTACACGCGGAGGAAAACCTTGGCATTCCGACGGCCCGTACCTTCGAAGCAGCGATGCGTGAAAATGGGTATGGTCCAGATATCATGCATCTGCTTGAGGATCAGGCTCTGGTTGATTGTGGTATGACCAAGGGCGATGCACTGAGGATCAAGGCCGGTGCCGTTAGCTGGTGGAATGGACCAGATGCGAAGAGGAAACGAGTTGAAGAAGAGACGGGCATGGCCGGCCCTTCTCGACCCCGTGACGATGGGCCAACAACCCCACCTAACAAGAAAGTATCATTCGAACGGCGCTTCGAGGGTGATGGCGCCACAAGATTCTGGGGCCCACGAATCACGCCAGCCAAAGGTGGCCAGTCGGAGGCAGACAAGAACACCTGGTTACTTGCAGCAGGTAGTTGGATTCCCATGCCCTTGGGATACTATAGGGCTGTTGAGGATTTTGAGGGAGAAGAGCAGGATGACGAAGAGGACGGTGGGTTTTGACAGACGCTGAAAGACGGCACGGCACGGCGATGGCTTGGATAAGAGATAAAGTGGTCGCATCTTCGTTTGGCCCGCATTGAATGTTTACCAGTCAAATTATTCTTTCCAGTCTTACTATACATAAAATACATACCTCAGATGTATGTCGATACGAGTAGAAGAGCTCTGATGGGAAGTCGTAGTTCCGGGGTCCCGTACAAACAAGGCCCAACAGCCTGAGAAAATTTTACGTTTTCCGCATAGATATGAAAAGCGCTGTAATGAACGTCTACACCTGCGATGTTACAGCCGGAACTGTACATGCCGAAGCCATCTGATTTCACGGTATAGTGCAAGCTTGCAGCTGTGCTTCAACTACTTATATAACTTGCTGAAAAATCTAACCAACGTGTCCTACATCCCGAAATTGAACTAGCATCTCGATAGTTGGAGGAATTTCAACTTCTCACTGTTTGTAATCAAATGCACAGTTCATTCCGACGGTGCACACCTGCACTTGATTCAAGATTGTCATCCTATTTTCTTTGTATGAAACGGAACGGAATGGTGGTTGAGGCATACCGATGCGAGCGACTATCCCAACTGAATTGAAATTCATACTGTGAAACAGTAGACCGACCTGAAGGATTACATCAAGAATTACAACTAACCTGTGAGTGACATGAATAAGTACATAGTTGCTGAGTGATTCGCCTGGCAGACGTCCGGTCAGTCATAATGAGTGAAGCCAGGCTGGCTCGACATCATCCGTGGGAGTAACCAATTCGTTCAGTGCGGCTTGTACTACAGGAATGAGTCGCCGTTATATGCACGGAGTGAATTATGAGGAAGAAAATTCAAAAATTAGTCAATATCGTCAGCGTATTCGGGCGAGACAGATTCCCAATGTGCTTTTTATACACTGCCATGTCACGCCAAGGAGTCGTATAGTACCTCGTCACTACGCAGGATGTGCAAGTTCATTACGAGTCCTAAATTTATTTAGGAATCGTTCTTGTGATCCCGTTTCCTGCCAAATTTCGGCAAAATTCAGCCCTCATTTTGATTGAAGTTGTCGTTATTTGTTGACAATTTTGATGTCGATGTGATTTTGGTTACTTCCTCCTTTCAATAACCTGCAAACGTTTCTTTCCTTATTGGTCACACGAATCCATTTCTACATTTTCTCATTTCTTTTTCTCTCTTATCCTGCTTTGATCCTACTATCTGAGACCCCCTACCTGGCCACCCTACCTAGTTGGCCACTTGGGAGCTAGAAGGCCAGGGATTGGTAATTATAACTGGGCATGATATACAAACAGAGTACGACCTCCAACGAAGGTCCAGACCAAATTTCAGCCGAAAGTGATGGGTTGATCGAAAGTCACGGCATCGCGGATCGGACTCCGAAGGGTGGGGACATCAATTTCTTGCCGTCGCCTCACTTGCCGTAGCTATTTCTCCACCATTTCTTCGTCGATCCACGACTTTTGGGGCTCGTTCTGATCCCCCGATGCTGGGGCCTCTGTCTGTAATGCTACTGGATGACAATGGTCCCATGACTCTCTTTTATGCACTCAGGAAAGCACGACTGCTTTTTTCGGTCTGCCATGCTGGCCACCGTCGCGGTACGCAATACCGCCCTGCTATCAGTCTGGAACCTTACAGAGTACTTTTTACTATCAAATCCTCCATTCTGGGAGGTATTCCGAGATTTTATTCATTCACCTCTGATAGCTCTACAGGCCATTATCTCAAACCACCCATTTTCGGTCTCACTAATAGTCAGATTTTTGGGGGAGCTACCAGCATCTTGTAATAGAGTTGGATGCTCAGGTACATCCCAATACTTCTTATTAAGCAGCCTGGATCTTAATTTGGCCCATATAGGTGTTTCTTTCACTTGTAGCATGCTCGTTCATTTCACAACCCCGATTTTGGGGTTACACATCGGTCGGAACCAGATTTTTTGCCCTTTCGTATGCCTCATATATACACCAAAACTGTGTGAAATAGTCGATACAATCTCCCTCTATGATTTAGAGTGCAAGTGGTGGGCATTTGAGAGCTCAGGTCATTATTTAGCAGGGTGGCCAACTAGCCTGTTATTTGGCCATGTTGTACTGCCGCGCAAAAGAAATTCACTGTGAACTCAAATGTTGGGATATTTGGGAACTTAGGGTCTTGAATCCTTCCTAGGAAGCATGCCTTCGTTCTGACACAGTTAGGCGCAGCGTAGGGCTAGTGGACTGATTGAGATTGAGGCATGAATGCTTAGGTGGCCAGGTAAGGGGTCAAATATAGTACTGGAACCGGCGGACAAAATCTTCGGTTTCATTCTCATCATTTATAGCACAGCTTTCCGGCTCTGGCAGTCACCTCCGACTTTCTGATGCTTGCTCATGTTTACTATTACGTCCAATGGGTCTGGATTTTGCACTTTTCTCCATTCTCTTTCCCTTTGCCCTGGATTGGTACATGTACTGATCGTCTACAGCTATATAAAAATACTAAAGGATACCGCTTAAGAAAGCTAAGTATTGAAAAAGAGTTCCTGGTACATGATGTACATCAAAATCAGTGATGTTGAGGAAGTTGTCTGTGTCCTTACTTCCCGAACCCCTGGAAAAATTTGAATCCAGACCCAAGGTGCAATCCGAACCCATTGGGCAAAATAGTATGAGAGTTTTTGAAGTTTATTTTATTTTATTTTACCGAACTCAAGCCAAGCCGTTGAAAGCCTGAGGCTTGGTCATTTCAAGTAGAAAAGGCCATTCAAAAATTAGTAGCTGCCTGAGATGCCTTCCTATGTGCCCGAATTTCTTTCGGAAATTTATTCTGGATATTACCACATCACCCGCCCTATCCCGCCTCTCCCGCCAACAGCCGCCATCTGAAGCAATCTTACAAATCACGCAAGAAAGAAGGGGTGTTTTGAGATAGAATTATCCATTAAACCCGTCTGAATGATCGGAAGGAAGAAAGGTTCAAAGTTCACCAAGACCGGACTCGTACTGCCATGCGCCAGCACTGGCCTCAAAGCGCACGTCTGGTGATAGAGGATCTTCGTTGTTTGATGGGGCAAGTTCGTCCGATGTCTGTGCAAGTTCGTCAGATCAAAACTAAGCGCAGGAAACCTCGTCAGAAGCGGCTGCATCTTCCCAAAACTGCGCAAGTTCGTCAGGACGAGGTGCAAGTTCGTGGCAAGCAAGCCATCAGTGACCACGGTCGAGTGATATTCTTTCCTCTCCTCCCACCATCGTCTTGTCCCACCCCCGCGCGCATTCTGACCGGATTCGCAGTGCGTACCCAGCCAATAGACGGGTTGCGCAACAGCCATTGGGGCCATCTGATGGCTGATTTGGCGTGCGCAAATGGATGGCTGGTGGCTCGAATGGCTGAATACCTGAACTCATTTTCTGGTGAATCAACTGATTTGGAAACACTGGGGACTATATGTAGGCTGGCGATCCCTTCCACACTTACGGTTGGCTGATGGGAGCCAAAATATGTTCATTTTGATGGAATTGATGTTCTGGCAAGGTTGGGGGTAATTATGTGAGGTGCACCTGCATCAGTACTCATTCTAACACCCAGAAATGAGTTACCTTGCTTTATGTTCATCAGCCATTCGAGCCACCAGCCATCCATTTGCGCACGCCAAATCAGCCATCAGATGGCTCCAATGGCTGTTGCGCAACCTGTCTAATATCGGTGCTTGACATTGACACCCACCAATGTTTTTCTCGTTCCCACAGGCCGCGATGGCTGAGTGGAAGTTTTTGCCGTTCTTTGGGATGATGGCAGCGAGGCAGAGCAACAGTATACTCACCATTTTCATCGGCTCAACGATTTCAGCCTCCTGCTCATGTTCAGACAACGGCAGTTGGTGTAATGCCATCGTTTCCAATATGCGAGGTACGAGGATCATTTTATTGAAGGCATTGTTCGCATTCCGAGTGTTCACGTTGTTCTATCCCCAGCTGACTCCAGTTTTGGGGCAATCATGGCAACACTGTCGATAAATCTCACTGATTTTGACGGCCCTACGCCGCTTTTCCCTTCTGATGCGTACGGCATTCTTCAAGCTTACCGCGGCCTTTCAGATTTGCTTTTTTGGTGCGTCACAGTTCGCCTTTCATTCTGATTTTTCCGACACCCGCCGTGTGGGACTTGCGCCATTCTCTTGGCTGCCCCATGCGGCGCAGCAACTGAGCACGCAGTGGGATGACTTTCGATCCAGCCACACTGGGATGTTTTTGTTTCCAGTTGGTTCCATTATCTCCCACTGTGTTCAGATAAAAAGAAACATGTGCACCTCTACAGCATTCAGCCAGCGCTGATTCGGCCCCCCTTCCACGGATTCGAGTGTAGGGAATTTTTTGATGATGGATACGGGTCGGGTAGGATCTCGATTTAGTGGGGTTTCATCTAGCTGAATGTCCAATCCCAGTAGTGGCAACAATTTTTCGATCCCGGTATTAGTGCTTCGGGGCCCAGCGTTTAACATTAGGCTTGTGCACCGACAATACAACGGCGAGAGCAGCTGCTCCAGTCCCTCTATTGGTCTAATAGAACTGAATAAGCCCGCTTTGTTACCATTAGTCAGACACCTAGTTCAATTGGTCTCCTGGGCTTATAAATGAATGGTATGTACCCTAGGCTGGTTTGAGTTTAAACCACATCGTCTCCAACGATGGCCTGGTTTAAACCACCTTCCTATAATCATATAGGGAGCAGGCTTTGGTTTGAACCACAGTGGTTTAAACCGGTTCAAGCCATGGTTTAAACCATTGTGGTCTGAATGTGGTTTGAAATTATCGCGGTTTAAACCAGTTCAAACCAGATGGCTTAAACCAGTTCAAACCAGATGGTTTAAACTGGTTTGAACCAAAGTTGTTTGGACATGTGTTTTTTTTTGTTGTCTTGGCTCTCATTTTTTCCTCCTCTCTTAATATTAGTGACTGCCCGCCCGAGTCCTTCCAAAAAAGGAAATTCATATCATTTGGACTCAAAAAATCACAGAAAATTTGTGAATAATTGGGAAAATTTTGTTCAAGGCACGAATAGATTGGTAGATGGCACCTACCAAAAATGGAAATCCATCAAAAATGAAAGTTGTAGCCCTCATTGAGCACTACAAGTTGACCATTGACCATGGTGATCACTCACTGGTTGGGCCGAGAAAGGCAATATACTTTCAAAAACACGGTTTGTTTTAGGGAATGATTGGGCCATATCTCAGTAATTGCTGGGCGGATTCCCACGATTCTAGTACCGTTAGAAAGCAGCTGAACAGGACTTTCAGATGGGGCCACTCACCAGGCATTCTACACCACTTCTATAATCAGCTATTTTTATTTTTTTAGAATGATTTGGCTTGTATCTTAGGAACTGCTGTATCAATACCGATGACTGTGGTACAGAGGTGAATGAGCACTTTCAAGTGACACTTGTTGCCAGCTATACAAAAAATATGGCTGCTGAGATATCAGGGATTCTCTGTTTGAGGGGATCATCGATCCAGCAGTTCCCGAGATACAAGCCAAATCATTCTATAAAAATAAAAATAGCTGATTATAGAAGTGGTGTAGAATGCCTGGTGAGTGGCCCCATCTGAAAGTCCTGTTCAGCCGCTTTCTAACGGTACTAGAATCGTGGGAATCTGCCCAGCAATTACTGAGATATGGCCCAATCATTCCCTAAAACAAACCGTGTTTTTGAAAGTATATTGCCTTTCTCGGCCCAACCAGTGAGCTGATCACCGTGATCAATGGTCAACCTTGTAGTGCTCAATGAGGGCTACAACTTTCATTTTTTGATGGATTTCCATTTTTGGTAGGTGCCATCTACCAATCTATTCGTGCCTTGAACAAAATTTTCCCAATTATTCACAAATTTTCTGTGATTTTTTGAGTCCAAATGATATGAATTTCCTTTTTTGGAAGGACTCGGGCGGGCAGTCACTAATATTAAGAGAGGAGGAAAAAATGAGAGTCAAGACAAAAAAAAAAAACACATGTCCACACAACTTTGGTTCAAACCAGTTTAAACCATCTGGTTTGAACTGGTTTAAGCCATCTGGTTTGAACTGGTTTAAACCGCGATAATTTCAAACCACATTCAGACAATGGTTCAAACCACTGTTTAAACCATGGCTTAAACCGGTTTAAACCACTGTGGTTCAAACCAAAGCCTGCTCCCTATATGATTATAGGAAGGTGGTTTAAACCAGGCTATCGTTGGAGATGATGTGGTTTAAACTTAAACCATGCTGTTGCTGATGGTATTGGGGTGTAAATGCAGTTCATAAATGCAGTCCAGAGACTTCCAAAGCTTCTATTTCTATACTCAAGCCATTCGCCACTGGTGCCTAAGCTGTCCGTCGCACCCGGTATGCTCGCAAAGTACAAAACTCAACTCGTCAAATGTTTTGAGTTTTATACCAATCAGAATGAACCAGAGAAAATCTGGAAATATTTGAGGACTTAGAGTGATTGTAGGACTATTCAAAAAAAAAATTGTGACCGCAGGGCTGTTCTTGCTGCCCTGCATATATCCAAACCGGGTTGAACATGAGTTCACGTGACTGGATCACGAATGCTGTACTTAGTTGCGTTGCGGCAATTTCACAGTGACTTGAGAAGTTTTCTGGGCTCGTATTACCATAGCTCGTTCAGCTGTGTCAATGAATCGGAAAAAGAGGTACATATAAGACAAACAGATGATGTAAGCCTTCCTCAGCGACATTTACCATCAGCACAGGTTAGGCACAGGCACGATAAACCGTAAAGCTCTGTACCATTGATTTCTATCTCCTTCTCTAGTTATTATCTAACCCAATGGGACCTCAGTACACATCTATTAACTTTCCTAAACCTGTTCATGACCCCGAAATTTTGAGGAAGAGTCCGATGATGACCGGACGTGTCTTAACCAGGTCAGGCGTCACACCCAGTTTCGATTGAACATTTATCCTACGGTAATCGACATACCTCTCATCCGATGAGGTTGCTCATTCACGATGCCAAATTTAGCATGTGACGAGCTTGCTTCGCAAGCTGACGAACTTGCACATCATCTGACGAACTCCTGTAATCCTACGTAGTGACGAAGTATGTGAGGGCTCCACGCCAAGTGGTTGGGCTGCATTCCGAATTACCCGGCAATTAATAAATCACTGCGTTCAAGGCCCTCCTAGACTTACCCTCTGGCAAGGTCCCTATACCAGAGCTGGGCAGACCACATCTGTCTAGTGACCTACACAATCTCTGTGTAGCTTCATATAGTTCTGTGTAGCTGTGTGTAGCTATGCGTAGGTCTGCCAAGGCATGTATATGTCAGGCTAGCTTGCTAGACAGATGTCACCTTCCTGGAATACAGCCATCTGCCGCATATGTAAGGTTTGATTGAATAAACACGAAATTGACCCCAGTGTAGGTGAGTAGAGATGAGTTTAGGCACCTAGACTGATCTAGACAGACCTACACCAGCTTACGCAGGGTCAGCTTAGGTGACCTATACACATCTGATCGGAGACTACACGCACCTTGCCACAATTGCGGTCAGGTCAGTCTAGTGGTCCTACACAGGACCCGTTTAGCTGCCTACACATACATAGCTGGCTAGACCTTTACAGACTGAGGCTAGGAGGGCCCTGAACGCAATGAATCTACTGTACTATTAAATATAACAGTAAGGGGAAAGGGTAAATGCAGGGCTGGTCGAGGGATCAGTGGTCAGGGATCGAGAGGAGGGGTGATGTGAGACAAAGGAGTGTTTCGGAGAGGAGGTTGTTGGGGATAATCCAGGTTATTAAGGTGCGAGGTTGAGAGAGTGCTGGGTTATTAATATGAGTGGTTGGATTATTAGGAAGTGTTGGGTACAAGTGAAATGGGCAAATCATGACAGGTGACCCAAAATCCCAATCTGTCAATTTGTCGAGGAGTCTCGAGCTGCGTGACAGCCCGCAAAACTTCTTCAACTTGAAATATTCCAGAAGTTATGGTGAATGCACAGTGACTCAATTGAATCATTTAGGAATGATCTGAGCAATTCATTGCAAGATATCTTTGAGGGATGCGGAAGAATACTTTTTTTTCTGTTGAACTGGCTCTGAACCATGATATTTGTGAGATTTGAAGGTAGAAATCTTTCAAATGGGCAAGACCCTGAGTGGGAAGTGCCCACAGCTAAGGAAAATTGCTCCAAGCATCCGATGTGAAATGTTACCTTGTATTGTAGAATGTGGTGGGCATGCTGAATGTGACAATGACATACTTTGCAGAGGAATAATGAGATTCTCGTCTAATGGTGTGATGGCCACCATGAGTTCCTATTGCACATACCATGGACTGTTTGCAAATCCCGATCATTCACCTTCAATCTGATTTTCAGGGAATTCAAACTACAGTTACAAGGTATAGACAACATAGTATTAAAAAATCAGGCTTCAGAGTCACCACTATGGTGACTCACAAGTTTCTCATGCTGTGCTTGGAGGTACTCTGCCTCTTGGTGCCTTCCAAGGTGGCAGTATGTGGCAGCCAAATTTCTCATAGCTGACAGTGTGTCTAGATGGTTTGGACCAAGCAGCTGCTTCTGCTTTTCAAGGACAATGCCTTCAAGTGGCTCTGCTTCTTGGTACCTTCCAAGTTCACAATATGTGCCAGCCAAATTTCCCATAGCCAACAGTGTGTCTGGATGGTCTGCACCAAGCAGCTGTTTCTGCTTCTCCAGCACAATGCCTTCAAGTGACTCTACCTTCCGAGTTGACTGTATGTGACAGCCAAATTTCCCATAGCCAACAGTGTGTCTGGATGGTCTGCACCAAGTAGCTGCTTCTGCTTCTCCAGCACAATGCCTTCAAGCGACTCTGCCTCTTGGTACCTTCCAAGTTCACAGTATGTGGCAGCCACGTTTGCCATAGCCGACAGCATAAGTGGATGGTCTGAACCGAGCAGCTGCTTCCGCTTTTCAAGGACAATGCCTTGAAGTGGCTCTGCCTCTTGGTACCTTCCAAGTTCACAGTATGTGGCAGCCAAATTTGCCATAGCCAACAGTGTGTCTGGATGGTCTGCACCAAGCAACTGTTTCTGCTTCTCCAGCACAATGCCTTCAAGTGACTCTGCCTCTTGGTACCTTCCGAGTTGACTGTATGTGACAGCCAAATTTCCCATAGCCAACAGTGTGTCTGGATGGTCTGGACCAAGCAGCTGCTTCCGCTTTTCAAGGACAATGCCTTCAAGTGGCTCTGCCTCTTGGTACTTTCCAAGGTGGCGGTATGTGGCAGCCAAATTTCCCATAGCCAACAGCATAAGTGGATGGTCTGGACAAAGCAGCTGCTTCCGCTTTTCGAGGACAATGCCTTGAAGTGGCTCTGCCTCTTGGTACCTTCCAAGGTGGCCGTATGTGGCAGCCAGATTTCCCATAGCCAACAGCGTGTGTGGATGGTCTAGACCAAGTAGCTGCTTCCGCTTTGCAAGGACAATGCCTTCAAGTGGCTCTGCCTCTTGGTACCTTCCAAGTTCACAATATGTGCCAGCCAAATTTCCCATAGCTAAGAGTGTGTCTGGATGGTCTGTACCAAGCAGCTGCTTTTGCTTCTCCAGCACAATGCCTTCAAGTGGCTCTGCCTCTTGGTACCTTCCGAGTTGACCATACGAGACAGCCAAATTTTCCATAGCTATTAGTGTGTCTGGATGGTCTGCACCAAGCAGCTGTAAGGAATCATTTATATATTTACTTACTTTTTACGATACTCTTTAGCTACGAGTCACATGTACAGATATCACCTGATCTTATCTATCTTTTACCACAAACCACATCGCCTAACCAGCCTCCAGCTCTCGTCGAGACTCTCCGAGACCCTGATAGAGGGATCAGGCGACACATCTAGCATATATACGACATACCGACTCTTACGACTCTACGTTTAGCCGCGTAGTACGACTCTACACGCCTTACGACACCCTCACTCCATCTCTACTCTACTAGAATATCTGGTAGAGTCGGAGCTCGGATATACAGGAGCTGAGAACGTCTCACTCCTTTCTGGGATCCTCAAGGGATCGGACTGTGCAAAGCGGGGTCTTCACCACATTATTCGGCTTATTGCTTGCCAGGGCAAGCGTATGACGATTACCCTTCTGTAAGAGCTCACGGAGCCTTACAGCAGCTGCTTCCGCTTCTCCAGCACAATGCCTTCAAGTGGCTCTGCCTCTTGGTACCTTCCAAGTTGACTGTATGTGACAGCCAAATTTGCCATAGCTAACAGCGTGTCTGGATGGTCTGCACCAAGCAACTGCTTCCACCTCTCCAG
This sequence comes from Mycena leptocephala, assembly GCA_029378395.1. Lineage (NCBI taxonomy): Eukaryota > Fungi > Basidiomycota > Agaricomycetes > Agaricales > Mycenaceae > Mycena > Mycena leptocephala. Next base: position 23,994 of record JARJLF010002439.1, read on the forward strand.
CACAATGCCTTCAAGTGGCTCTGCATCTTGGTACCTTCCGAGTTGACTGTATGTGACAGCCAAATTTGCCATAGCTAACAGCGTGAGTGGATGGTCTGCACCAAGCAGCTGCTTCCGCTTCTCCAGCACAATGCCTTGAAGTGACTCTGCCTCTTGGTAGCTTCCGAGTTGACCGTATATGACAGCCAAATTTCCCATAGCCAACAGGGTGTCTGGATGGTCTGCACCGAGCAGCTGCTTCCACTTCTCTAGCACCATAACTTCCAGAAACTCTGCTTCTCTGAATCTGCCTGAGTCGAAGTATACATGAGCATATTCTTCCTGGAACACTGACTTTATAGTTGTATGGTCGCAAATCAGTGAGTCAATATGAGGCATTAACCCAATTCTGAACAGATAGGCATCATCTGTGAGCCTGATTGACTTCCCCATGATATCTGTCATGCATCCTTGAGCTATAGCCTCATCATCCAGAGTATGTTGGCACCATGAGTGCACAAGTGGATGAATAGATAGGGTATGACTGATATTATGCCTATCAATAAGAGAATATCCTTGAATTTCAGCAATGATATTCATCAAATGTTGAGGGTCCCAAGTGCCTGAAACTGACAAGAAGTTATGGAGGAACCTTCTGGCTTCCTGCAGAGTTTGAGCTTCCTGCTCATCACCATAGGCTGTCCATCCAACTGCCTGCTCAAAAATTGTTTCCGGAATGCTCTCATGATGCAACAATGAGCAAAGTTGTAGAAACCTTGCTGCTGCCTTGCTCAGCTGGCCAAACTAATTTGCCAGGTTGTATACACAGTCCATCTATAATCATCATGAGACTGTGCTGAATGCTGGCTTAGCAGTTTGGCATGATTCTGTCTGTAAATGGAGAGATACCGATCCAGACAATCAAATTTGGAGATATAAGCACCAGCCTGGATGATTGCAAGGGCCAGACAGGAAAGTTCCTGAGCAGGCCAATCAATGCCATTCGCTCAGAGAGACTCGTAAATAAAATACCTCAACAATTTCTGAAGCACTCTGAGTGCTTTCAATGGTTTTCTCCTTGGCAGCACTCAGTAGCAGGAGATCAATGGCATCGGACTTGTCCATATCCCCAACCCTGGAGTGTGATCTAGGTCCATGGACAGCTAGCTGCGGGTTTCGTGATGTGATGATAATGTTTCCATGTGTGCATCTGGGGAAAAAGTGGAAGAGATCAATGCTTAAATCATCTGCATTGTCAAAGAGCAACATCCACTCCTCTCTCTGGGAGATCAGCCATAGTAATCCATCTTCTGAGTTTTTCCCAATTTTGTGAGCAATGGCTATATTCTTGAGGGCTGTATCAAGAGTTTGGAGCGAGCTGGCATTGATGAAAAACTGTTTTGTAAATCTGAATAAAGCAGTCAGAGTGATGAATTATACATTACATGGCAATGTTTACCCAGGGGCTTGATGTCTGTTATTCATGTCAAGGAATTTCAGAGCTATTTGTGTTTTTCCAGAGCCACCCAGGCCATGGAGAACATAGGTGTGTCTTTCCCCAATATCCCTTGAAAAGTACTCATCCATTTTTTCAAGGATATCTTGCCTACCCTGGAATATCAGGGAGGGAGGAGGACATCTGACAAGAGCCAGAGCCGGGTTGGACTCTTCACCGCATCTGCAAGTTGGTTTTGTACAGGATGAGACAGCAGGTATTGCCTGGTGTTGGCCACTACATCACCGAGTCTTTCCCACTGATTTGACTGGATATCCTGCATGCCCCGTTCAACATTGAACCGGAAGTAGACATGTGGAACTGGGTCAAAATGGTGTGCAAAGAGCTGATGTTGTTTTTCACAATCTGTAGCTATCCCTTTGATTGCCTCAATGACGTCAAGAGGGAAAACACGCTTCAGCAGAGATGGTTTGGGAATTGTAATGGTATGAGGCTGTCCTGTGCCAAGGCTGATGATACATGCAATCTGGCAGTCAGGAAACAAAACCTGGGCCTCCAATAACAGGGCAGCTATAGGATTGTTATGGCCCATACCTCCATCAACAAATGCCTCCTCAATGCCGGGAGGTCCTATTTGAATCTGTTTGAAGAAAGTTGGGGCAGCGCTAGTGGCCCGACCTGCCTGCCAGATTGTACAGTCCATTGCTGGATGATTGATGGTGCCATATGTGCGGAACAAAACAGGGAGGGACAGGTTTGCAGCATTCATTGTACATACGAAACTAGATGAAAGATTTCTTTAGCATCGGCATACTCCTGATATAATCTTTTTAACACACATTTTGCAAGTGTTCTCTCGAGTGTCTTTCATCCCCTCTTCTGGGTCCTGGAGGCGGAATGAGCCCCACAATTCCCTTAATAGCTTTCTCCAATTTTGATGCCTTGAACCTTCCATTGCTCCCTTGGGACTTCACATCCGAGAAGACCTCTTTGGATAGTTCTCCATATGCTTTCACGGCATCTTTGACATTCATTCGGAGCCGCCCAACCATCAGCGCAATTAATCTGACATGATCTGAGGACCCAAGATATGTTATGTATGAGCGGAGTACGCACCCGCCCGTACTTGTTCCGCCGATCAGATCGAAATAATCACAAGGGCGAGGAACATCAGGAAGATCTTCTGCAACCTTGAGTTTCCACATAAGGTCTTCTAGGATGATGAGCATAGACAGTCCACGAATACCCCCACCATCTGGATGAGATCATAAGTAAGATAATTCTATGGCAAATGCACCACATAGCATACCAAGTGACAACAATCGTAGTCCTGAGGTCCCAGGATTGTCCATGGCGGGCAGCGGGGGAGGGGTTCACCTGCACAGTAAGTCAAGATGTGGAGAGAGGAAACGAAGCAGTGTGGCTGTCAGCTCCCAGGATGGACAGATGTGATGCCACGCTTTGTGCATTGATCGTAGTTGCTGCGGCAAACAAAGTACACCGATCAAAACTGAGCCTGCAGAACGCCAAGCCGTTTCGCGTCGAATTTTCAAGTTTGGCTTTGTCATTCTTCAAGCTTCGACCCGGCTGTGATCCGGGTCGGAGACTGGGGAACATATACTCGAGGAATAACGGGAGATCAGCTTTTGATCAGCTTGGTAGTTTTCATGAATGGTCCACACTCCCGATCCACAACCACTGTGTAGCGGTTGAGGGAGTAGTATATACCAAGGGTGGCACGTACATACATTCGAACCGGTGAGTTGAGTTACAGTCAATTTTCTATTCTCATGGCAGTGCGGAGTTTGTATTTCCCTGAAAATGCAGCATGAAATCATATGCTTGTTTTAACTCGAGGACAGACAGGTATCGGCTTGGTGAAGAGTGTCTACACCTGCGACGTGTCACGTTACAGCACAAACAGCGCATTCGACTCATGCCCAGGTCATCTGATAATTCTGATTTCACGGTTTCCTTTTCCTCTTCCTCGGCGAGGTATAGTGCAACCTTGCAGCTGTGCTTCAACCACTCATATAACCTGCTGAAAATATTTGATGTGCCCTGCGTCCCGAAATTGAACTAGCATCTCGACAGTTGGAGGAATTCAACCTCCTATTTGTGATGAAATGCATAGTTCATTCTGACGGGGCACACCTGCACTTGATTCAAGATTGTCATCCTATTTTCGTTGTATGAAACAGAACGGAATGGTAGTTGAGGCATATCGATGCGAGCGACATACCAGCAATAAATATTTAACTTCAAATTGAAGGATTTCAATTCACGAGTCCGAGCTACAGTCTCCGGCGTCCGGACCATCCACTTCAAGCTGCTATCCCAAATGAATTGAAATTCATACTGTGAAACAGTAGACCGACCCGAAGGATTACATCAAGAATTACAACTAATCTGTGAGCGACATGAATAAATAAATAGTTGCTGAGTGATTCGCCTGGGGGACGTCCGGTCATTCATAATGAGCGAAGCGAGGCTGGCTCGACATCATCCGTGGGAGTAGCCAATTCGTTCAGTGCGGCTTGTACTACAGGAATGAGTCGCCGTTATATGCACGGAGTGAATTATGAGGAATAACATTCAAAAATTAGTGAATATCGTCAGCGTATTCGGGGCAACACTGCACATCAGTTTATCATTGCAGTAAGAACACTATTCTGATCATGAATGCGTTGTTGGTGGAAATTGGGTTGCCAGCCTCCATCCCGCAGCTCAAGTTGGAATGGTTGGGTTAAAGCTTGCGGTGAGTGGAGAGCCGCTGACCCTGATTTATTTCCTCCCCATCCCGCACTGCGTGCCATGGTTGTCTGTCCGGTTCCATCTTGTGCTCGCTACCCAACCAAACTCAACTCATTGTCCTTCTCTCCTCATTCGGTATCTGTCAACCAGAGTAATATTTTCCGACCTGTTCGCACTCATCGGTATCATCGGTACCTCAGACCTTCCGTCGCCCTCATGGGAGGGTTTATAATATATATCTGCACCGGGGCAAGGGGGGATCGGCAGGATTGCAGGCAGAGCTTTGAAATCTTGATCCTCAGAATTATATATCACCACGAGAGCAAAAGAAAAATCGAATGTTTCGAGATTACGGCCAAACGTTCAGAGTTCCCACGCAAAGGGTTAACAAGCCGCTGCGCGCGGGAGCACCAGGTGTAGCGCGTGAATTTTAGGATAATTATAATGAAACGAGATTGGCGCGTGGCAAAGAAAGAAAGACATGAGTTTGAAATGGGGCGAATGCGACAGTCGGCTGATTTTCCGAGTAAGAGACGCGGGCCCGGAGGCGAGGATGTTGTAATTGCTGTCAAGAGCCTCTAGTGTTGTCCCGGGTCAGGGCTCAGCGCACAGGCCGAAGCCCGACCCGACCCGAACATAGCGCCGCGTATCGCACGGCAGATCCGACTCGGAGTCATCGTCTAACTTGAATGCCCAGTGTCGATGGCAAACGGTAACACCCGTGCATAGTGTCGTCTCACAAAACGAAGAGCGGGATTCGTCGCCGGAGGCTCAAGATTGGATGAAGATGTGAAACGAGTAAGTTAATAGGTGTTTGGACGTGTTGATTGTAGATGCCAAGCCTCTTTCGCCCACCCAATCGGGAAAGAGGCTGAAAAAATGAGTAAAATAATCATCCTTATATTTAGAAGCGCGAAGGCCCAGGCGGCGGTGGTGAGTACGACGGTAGTGCGAAAATAGATATACAGAAAGACAAAAGAAGAGAAAAAGGCCGAGTTTGGGAGATAGGTAGGTGGTGAGAAACGAGGCGGAGACTAGATGTGCATCATATGTGTCCAGTACAGCCCGATGGAATACGAAAGAGCGAGGAGAGAGTGGCGGTAATGCCAGACAGGGCCTCGACTGAACCGCATTCTGCGATCCCGCAGGTTCGCGGGGTCGTAAATCCCATGTGAATCATGGTCGAGGTGGATGACGGCGTGCGGACAAGGAGGGCGTGGGATGGGGCGTGACAGAGGAGGGGGGCAAGCGGCGCGGAGGGACGGCGAGGAGAGCGCGAGTCCAGTGTGAAAGGAGGATGCGCTGCTCAAATCTCCCCCTGCGAACCTGCGTCCGACGAATGACCATCTCAATCCGAATTTGACGAGCTAGGAGGGAGGAAAGTCGATGCGGCGTCACTTTGAGGAGCGCAAGCGGGGCGGGGTGGGGAGTGCGAGGCTGAATGTGTTTGCGTCTAGGCATTGAGCTAGCGCTGCAGCGGAGGTGCAAGAAAAGGACGGTGATATGGCGCATTCCATACTCGTGCCCACCCAGCACACACATAATAAATTTCCGCCAGTCGCCCGTCCGCCCCACGTGCACCGTGCCATGGCCTTTGAAAGTCCAAAGCCCATGAGCACACCGTCATACCGATTGAGATCAACGCACCTTCCGATGTTGTCCACCCGCGCATAATCCCCTCTCGCCGCCTTCTTGCACGCGCCCGTAACTCCACCCCGATGTGGTACAGCGCGCACCGCTGGCGCCGCACTCGCCCATTGTCGCCCCCTGCCCTTCAGCACACTTGCCCCGCCAACCTCGACGCCACGGCGGGCCGCAGAGGAGGACCGGCGCCTCCACCGCGTATTTTCCCCTCGTCCCTCCCCGCTGACCTCAACGGCACGACGGGATTGAAGAGGAGGATCGGTGCGGATCCGCTCTCCCCTCCCGCTGATAGAAACCCACCGCGGCCTCCTGCAGCGCCGCGCCGTGCATATGCACTCGTCCGCCTGCTCCTGCGCGTGTCGCATCCCAAATTACCAAATTAGGAGCGGGACGTGCGAGCTCCCGACATTCCGCGCGCCGCTGCGACCCTTGCAAGCGCGCTTGTGTCCCGGCATCCGCACCTGGATCCTCGCTCACGGTAAGTGTGGGGCGCCGAGTGAAGGAGCGACGACGTCGGTGGGATCAGCATGCGTAGCGGGGGGTGGGGACGAGGTGTAAGTAGGCGATGGTCGATGCTTCCGATGCGGTCTTGCTTTAGAATGTGGAGGACACGGTGCGGAACGTGCGTCTCGATGCGGCGCTGCGGGACCCAGACCCCGCGCAGAGCACGCGAACGCGTATGGGGGTGGTGAGCCGGAGAGCGAAGGCGTACAATACTGTAGATGTCGTGGGTTGGTGCGCGTAGGCGGGTGAAAGAAGGACACGGACCACATCTCCCTGCGCTCCCCACGAAGGACGAGGGAGGATGTGCGCGCCCGTTTCACCGTGGATGGAGGAGTTCCATGTCCCTGAGCAAGAACGAGCGTGGGGTGGTGCGCCGCGCGGGATCTGCGCATAGGTACGTCGGAGGGAGACGCGCGATAACCGGCAAGAGGTGCGCGCAGGGCCTGGTAAGGAAAGGCAGCAATCCAGGATGAGCCAAGCCGCGTATCTATACCGTGACCTCAGGAGAGAAGGACGGGGCGGAGGTGGGCACGTACCTCGCTAGTATGATACATTGCGCATTGCGCGTGGTGGGACGCATGCGACGTTAACGAATATCTTGACGCGGATAAGAGGTCGACTGAACTAAATAACGGGGACGAAAGAGTGAGATGAAAGGAGGTATGGAGAACACCGCGTACCTGGGTTGAGACGCGAGAGAAGCGTCAGGAAGCGTCCCGCGTTCCGTTTCTACACGCTCTAAGCGCGGGGAGTTTGCACGAGGACGTGGGTGCGGGCGTACTTGGGGGCGAAGCCACACATGGTCTTGTGGAGGGAAGTATAGAGCGCGAACGCCGTGCTAGGACAGACGGGGAGGCGCACGCGATCGACGAGGGGCGGATGCAAGAGTACACGAGTACGCGAGCACGGGGAGCACTGCCCATTCGATCGTCCTTGCTATTGTATCCGTGGGTACTAGCCGACCTTGAGCTGACTCGCCAATAATGCGGATAGTCGATGAGTAGTAGAGTCGAGGACGCAAACGCGGAATGCGGAGCGCTCCCAGGTGGGCGGGAGAGACGCGTGCACGAACTCGGCAGCAAAGACGATCTGCGCGCCGTGCGCTCCCGGCAGGATTGAATGGGCGGATGCGAGCACAGCAGAGGAATAGATCTAGGAACTAGTGCGTTGCACGGGGGGTATGTCCGCATTCAGCGCCGTCGGGAGAAGCGGCCTGCAAAACCTGAAAAGGACAAGGCATTCGGAGAGGTGCGTGCGAGGCCTGAATGGAATAGACACAAATCCAGGATGAGGTAAAGAAGGACGACGTGTGCATAGCACGTACCTTGTGCCGGGGCTACCCGTATAACCAGCGTCGAGCAGTAAGAGTAGCTGGAAGTATTTTGACGCGGACGTGGCGATATGTCGCGGTCGAAATTCGTAATCTATATGGCACTGAAGACGGGGAATCGATGAGTGAAATGAAAGAAGGTATCCGTAAAACAGACGTACCTGGAACAAGGGAGACTGGTTCCACCTTGTTGAGCCGTATTCTATCCCACTAGCCACTTCAGAGGTCCAGAACTGGGTGCGCGGAGTTGATTGGGCACCGCGCGCTCAATCCACGATGGCAGGCGCGCATTTTCTGAATCAATGCCAGAAGGCGACGCGGCGATATTGGGCAGTTCCTCGGGCTTGTCTGGTATGTCTTGTGGCGGTGTTGATTGGCAGCCCGGATCAATGATCCACCTTTTCTTGCTCTCCTCGTCCCTCTCATGTTGGCAGCGGCCTTGCTACATTATTCGACGTGTATGCCATTAATCCGGTGTACTATTAATCCCGGCCATCACCGCTCTTGGCTTTCTTTACACTTGGAGCGGAAGAACACCGCGGAATTGCATACGTTCAACTGTTGCCGCGCTGAAACATCAGAAATGTGGACAGCTAGTGCATTTGGGTAAGGTCTCACTGCTATGCAACAGGGTTATCTTCGGTGTGTGCCTCTTTGTGTGCAGGAAACTCAAAACACTGCTACACAATGACTGCGCCTCGGGCAAATAGGACGTCGCCTTCCAGGGAGCCTGAAGTGCCCTCCTGAATGCCCCTTCGAAGGAATACGACGTCAATTGATTCTCTCAACAGCTTTATCCTTATGCGTAGCCTCTTCCCCCAATTCTGGCGATTCAATGACCTTGTCACCTCCCTCGGCTGCGGTGTGGCGTTGTACCTCATCTCGAATCATTCCGCGAGCAAAACTATTCGCATATCTTTCTCCGGGATCCATGTCACTGAAACCTTTGGAGTGGGCGCACAGTAAGGTACCATTCTGGAGTTCCTGCGAGCTGCCGGTGCATATTTTGTTCCTACCCGCAACTCCAAAACTGGCAAACTTCTTGTTGTTAACGGCGTATAGTATTAATGTACTGGCGCTGCTTACCCACTGCGAGTGCTCCCGGTACGTTGCCCACTTTTTGTGCACACAGTCAAACGAGCTGTGTAAACTTCGTCCACAGTTATTCGGGATCCTGCACTGCTTGATCTCTGCGAGCTTCGCGACCCAAAAACACTGAAAAGATAGGGTTGAACGGTGTAGTCGTTAGAGCTCGCCTCGAATATAATTTCCGATCCGTCTTTCAGACTAGATTCCAACGAAGGTCAGTTCTGACTCGGTTTCGAGGCGGGCTTTAATATCTCACAACCACAGGCACATTTCGCACGGCGTGTAGTTCTATCGCTAAACTACAAGCAGATTTTGGTGCATGTTCAGTATTGTTTTCAGACCCGCAGTGCGCGCAATGCATAGACTTTGACCACCGCGCACCTTATCACAGTGACAATGCCTCATACATCGTAAGACATTTTTGCAATACCTCACGCAGTGTGTACCGGGGAGTTCCTTCACTCGAAGCTGGTGCGTCCGTTTCAAATGTTTGAGTTCATTGCACCCGAAGCCGGTTCACACATCTCATGTCACTGCTCATACGCAGCTCTTCTTCTCCTCTTCTCCGTGCTCTGCTTTCGTACCTCCCTTACCATGCAGGATTGCCTGAAACACTCTCAGCCCATGCTAATCTCGTGTCCGACCAAGTACTACCCTGTACTGCGCCTGCTGCGGTCCCAAGTACTTAGCGCTCAAAATCACCATCATTCTGCGCTCTTGTGCTCTTCACACACACTCAACAGACGACATCTCTCCTATCAAAGCCTCAACTGGTGGATTATTTTTTGACTCGGATATGCACCGGCACGGCTTGCCGCTCTTTGCCCCGCGTCATCCTGCCAAATGCTCTGCGTGCACTTTTATTCATATGGTGTAGTATGTTTATTTTCTCTGCAAACCACATCGGGATACAAGGCCCGCTTGACCCCCGGAAAGGAAAGCTGCCCCGTCGCGTACGGTCACGATTTGCTCCTTCTATATATGTTACTTTGCGCTCGACGGAACTTGGTATACTATCCCCCCCCCCACCGCTCCGGACACACCTAGAACTCGGACAAACAAAGATTTCTCGTCCAATAATATATTGATTTCTGAGATTTTTTGCCTTAAAGTAGACTTTAGCAGGCCCGTTAGAGATAGGTCAAGCAAAATTCTTGAAATCCCATCTCCAAAGGATATGTATCACTGGGAAAGTTGACAACTTGGGTGATTTTCACTGATTTTGCGTATTTTAAGGTTTTAGGCTCTCTGCTCAGAGTCATATTACCTCGCGAACACATCTAGAAGGTACCTTGACATCATAAAATTGCCCATGTAAAAATTCAGAGGCATCGCTGCCTTGTAGCCATCACAATGGACCGAGAGATCATGGCCTGCCTGCCAAATTGATCTCTCAATTGTCAGAAATAATGGCAAGAAATTGCATGCTGCTGTCAACCACCCTGACGTTGCCCCGGCCACTCCTTCGTGTATATCAATAGTCCCTGTTGAACCACCTCACCCTATGAAGTTTGGAGGTGCTGTGACCCCAAGGTGGTTATATACGATGCCAGCAATCAGAATTTGACGTGTTACCTAGAACTCGGACACCTGACCACATCCGAAAAAACGACGCCGTTTGCCCAATTTTTACCCATTTCTTATGAAATAAAATTTAAGATCAAGGTGAAAGACAGATTACTGAAGATCTACTAATTCAGCTTGGGCCTAGAACCCTTGCATAAAATTACATCGACCAATCTTGCTTGGGTGTCCGAGTTCTAGGGGGGGATAGTATAGCGCTTCACCAAGGCACTGCTGGATTTTCATTCCATGAAGACAGGGATCGGGACGGCATTCCAAAGTCTGTAGTTCTTGCTCCTGAAGATCAGGTGCGCGGAAAGATATCTTTCAAAGTAAGACGAGCTCGTCGAGACATTGTGAGTGTGATAGGCGTGCGATGTTATCAGGCTTTTTTAAACACCTGAACGTCACCGGTTCCAACGAACGAACGTTTGTGCTATCCTGGTCCCAGGTACCCACATCAACAATTTCGAACATCTTGGACCCACGCTCTCTGTGCTCATGTCATTCTAGCGCACATCTCTAGCCAACATGAATTACTCAGATATGGATGCTGAGGTGTCACGAGCGAGTCCGACAAATTGCGGTCAAGAAAATTTTCTTATCTTGACGGATTCCGAATGTGCTGTTTATACACTGCCATGTCACGCCAAGCAGTTGGGCTGCATTCTGAATTACCCAGCAATTAATAAACCTACTGTACTATCAAAATCAACTTGTCAAGGGGTGTGACGGGTGACCCAAAATCCCTATCTGTCAATTCGTCAAGGAGTCTCGAGCTGCGTGACAGCCCGCAAAATTTCTTCAACTAAATATTCCAGAAGTTATGGCGAATGCACAGTGACTCAATGAATAATTTATGAATGCTCTGAGCAATTCATTTCAAATATCTTTGAGGGATGCGGAAGAATACATTTTTTTACCATTGAACTGGCTCTAACCCGATATTTGTGGGATTTGAAGCCAGAAATCTTAAAAATGGGCAAGAACTTGAGTGGTAAGTGCCCACAGCTAAGGAAAATTGCTCCAAGCATCCCATGTGAATGTTTCCTTATATTGTAGAATGTGGTCGGCATGCGGAATATGACAGTGACATACTTTGCAGAGGAATAATGAGATGCTTGTCTAATGGTGTGATGACCACCATGAGTTCCTATTGACACATACCATGGACTGTTTGCAAGTCCTGATCATTCAACTTCAATCTGATTTTCAGTGAATTCAAACTACAGTTACAAGCTGTAGACAACATGATATCTAAACATTCAGGCTTCGGAGTCACCACTGTGGTGTCTCACAAGTTTTTCATGCTGTGCTTGGAGGTACTCTGCCTCTTGGTACCTTCCAAGTTTCTCGTATGTGACAGCCAAATTTTCCATAGCCAACAGCGTGTGTGGATGGTCTGCACCCAGCAGCTGCTTCCGCTTCTCCAGCACAATGCTTTCAAGGGGCTCTGCCTCTTGGTGCCTTCCAAGTTCGTAGTATGTGGCAGCCAAACTTCCCAAAGCCGACAGTGTGAGTGGATGGTCTAGACCAAGCAGCTGCTTCCGCTTTTCAAGGACAATGCCTTGAAGTGGCTCTGCCTCTTGGTACCTTCCAAGGTCGCAGTATGTGCCAGCCAAATTTCCCATGGCTGACAGCGTGAGTGGATGGTCTGTGCCAAGTAGCTGCTTCCGCTTTTCAAGGACAATGCCTTGAAGTGGCTCTGCCTCTTGGTACCTTCCAAGTTCACAGTATGTGGCAGCCAAATTCCCCATAGCCAACAGCGTGAGTGGATGGTCTAGACCAAGCAGCTGCTTCTGCTTTTCAAGGACAATGCCTTCAAGTGGCTCTGCCTCTTGGTGCCTTCCAAGGTTGCCGTATGTGGCAGCCAAACTTCCCAAAGCCGACAGTGTGAGTGGATGGTCTAGACCAAGCAGCTGCTTCCGCTTTTCAAGGACAATGCCTTGAAGTGGCTCTGCCTCTTGGTACCTTTCAAGGTGGCGGTATGTGCCAGCCAAATTTCCCATAGCCGACAGCGTGTCTGGATGGTCTGCACCAAGCAGCTGCTTCCGCTTTTTAAGGACAATGTCTTCAAGTGGTTCTGCCTCTTGGTACCTTCCAAGGTTGTGGTATGTGCGAGCCAAATTTCCCATAGCTGACAGTGTGTCTGGATGGTCTAGACCAAGTACCTGCTTCCGCTTCTCCAGCACCATGCCTTCAAGTGGCTCTGCCTCTTGGTATCTTCCAAGGTCACAGTATGTGGCAGCCAAATTTCCCATAGCCAACAGTGTGTCTGGATGGTGTGGACCAAGCAGCTGTTTCTGCTTTTCAAGGACATTAACTTGAAGTGGCTCTGCCTCTTGGTACCTTCCAAGTTGACTGTATGTGACAGCCAAATTTCCATAGCCAACAGTGTGTCTGTATGGTCTGGACCAAGTAGCTGCTTCCGCTTTTCAAGGACAATGCCTTCAAGTGGCTCTGCCTCTTGGTACCTTGCAAGTTTGCAGTATGTGGAAGCCAAATTCCCCATAGCCAACAGTGTGTCTGGATGGTCTGGACCAAGCAGCTGCTTCCGCTTTTCAAGGACAATGCCTTCAAGTGGCTCTGCCTCTTGATACCTTCCAAGGTGGTGGTATGTGGCAGCCAAATTTGCCATAGTCGACAGCGTGTCTGGATGGTCTGCACAAGCAGCTGCTTCCGTTTTTCAAGGACAATGCCTTGAAGTGGCTCTGCCTCTTGGTACCTTCCAAGGTTGCGGTATGTGGCAGCCAAATTTCCCATAGCCAACAGTGTGTCTGGATGGTCTGGACCAAGTAGCTGCTTCCGCTTTTAAGGACAATGCCTTCAAGTGGCTCTGCCTCTTGGTACCTTCCAAGTTCAAAGTATGTGGAAGCCAAATTCCCCATAGCCAACAGCGTGTCTGGATGGTCTGGACCAAGCAGCTGCTTCTGCTTTTCAAGGACGTTGCCTTGAAGTAGCTCTGCCTCTTGGTACCTTCCAAGGTCACAGTATGTGGCAGCCAAATTTCCCATAGCCAACAGTGTGTCTGGATGGTGTGGACCAAGCAGCTGTTTCCGCTTTTCAAGGACATTGTCTTGAAGTGGCTCTGCCTCTTGGTACCTTCCAAGTTCGCAGTATGTGAAAGCCAAATTCCCCATACCCGACAGCGTGTCTGGATGGTCTGGACCAAGCAGCTGTTTCTGCTTTTCAAGGACATTGCCTTGAAGTGGCTCTGCCTCTTGGTACCTTCCAAGGTTGCAGTATGTGGCAGCCAAATTTCCCATAGCCAACAGTGTGTCTGGATGGTCTAGACCAAGCAGCTGCTTCCGCTTTTCAAGGACAATGCCTTCAAGAGGCTCTGCCTCTTGGTACCTTCCAAGCCGATTGTATGTGACAGCCAAATTTACCATAGCAAACAGCGTGTCTGTATGGTCTGCACCAAGCAGCTGTTTCTGCTTTTCAAGGACATTAACTTGAAGTGGCTCTGCCTCTTGGTACCTTCCAAGTTGACTGTATGTGACAGCCAAATTTGCCATAGCCAACAGCGTGGCTGGATGGTCTAGACCAGACAGCTGCTTCCTCTTCTCCAGCGCAATGCCTTGAAGTGGCTCTGCCTCTTGGTACCTTCCGAGTTGACTGTATGTGACTGCCAAATTTGCCATAGCTGACAGTGTGTCTGCATGGTCTGCACCAAGCAGCTGCTTCCTCTTCTCTAGCACCATAACGTACAGAAACTCTGCTTCTCTGAATCTGCCCGAGTTGAAGTATACACGAGCATATCTTCCTGGAACACTGACTTTATAGTTGTATGGTCTCGAATCAGTGAGTCTATATGAGGCATTAACCATTCTGAACAGATAGGCATCATCTGTGAGCCTGATTGACATCCCCATGATATCTCTCATGCATTCTTGAGCTATAGCCTCATCATTCAGAGTATGTCGCACCATGAGTGCACAAGTGGATGAATAGATAGGGTATGACTGATATTATCCCTATCAATAAGAGAATATCCTTGAATTTCAGCAATGATATCCATCAAATGTTGAGGCTCCCAAGTGCCTGAAACTGACAAGAAGTTATGGAGGAACCTTCTGGCTTCCTGCAGAGTTTGAACTTCCTGCTCATCACCATTGGCTGTCCATCCAACTGCATGCTCAAAAATTGTTTCCAGAATGCTCTCATGATGCAACAATGAGCAGAGTTGTAGAAACCTTGCTGCTGCCTTGCTTAGCTGGCAAAAGCCGATTTGCCAGGTCGTATAACACAGTCCATCTATATCATCATGGGACTGTGCTGAATGCTGGCTTAGC